>CM060604.1:1387401-1424901 GCA_030578255.1 Tiaroga cobitis
GATTATTTATTGATACACTTATTATTCATAAGTATGCAGTGTCATAACTACATCTCTGACGTTTATAACAAACCAAACCGTTTGAAAATCTTATTTAAAAAGTACATGCACCATTAATCAATGTTACCAGGTGCGGACGTCGACCTCCATTGGCCAGCAGCGCGGACGAGACATCTAGCCTTTATTATAGATATCTATGGTCAGGAGAGTTAGTATAGAGAGCCTAAGCCCCTCCCCTCCGCTTCCGGCTCATGGGACCTTATTTCGGAAAAAAATATGTATGGTGGTCGATGGCGAGAGACAAGTTATCTTTTTATTCCGTCTGAACTGTGCCCTGAATTACACATATGATGTTTGTCAATTTAAAAGATAATTATGAAAGTCAAGAAAGTCGCAGTTTGTCATAAAACAGAAGAGTAACATTTAGTTTTATGTGAAAATCACTCGATGAACTACATCTCCCGAGAAGCGAAACAACGAGCGAGATCCGCCGCTCGTGTGTGTGCAGTCTGGTACAAAACACTCAGGCATGACGGCGTAACGTTACGATTATAACGTAAGACTATAGAAACAATGACAGACGTTAGCTGCAGTAAAGTTAGCTTCAGTAAAGTTAGCTTCAGTAAATTTAGCTTCAGTAAAGTTAGCTTCAGTAAAGTTAGCTTCAGTAAGGTTAGCTTCAGTAAAGTTAGCTTCAGTAAAGTCAGCTTCAGTAAAGTTAGCTTCAGTAAAGTTAGCTTCAGTAAAGTCAGCTTCAGTAAAGTTAGCTTCAGTAAAGTTAGCATCAGTAAAGTTAGCATCAGTAAAGTTAGCATCAGTAAAGTTAGCATCAGTAAAGTTAGCATCAGTAAAGTTAGCTTCAGTAAAGTTAGCATCAGTAAAGTTAGCTCCAGTAAAGTTAGCTTCAGTAAAGTCAGCTTCAGTAAAGTTAGCTTCAGTAAAGTCAGCTTCAGTAAAGTTAGCATCAGTAAAGTCAGCTCCAGTAAAGTTAGCTTCAGTAAAGTTAGCTTCAGTAAAGTCAGCTCCAGTAAAGTTAGCTTCAGTAAAGTCAGCTTCAGTAAAGTTAGCTTCAGTAAAGTCAGCTTCAGTAAAGTCAGCTCCAGTAAAGTTAGCTTCAGTAAAGTTAGCATCAGTAAAGTTAGCTTCAGTAAAGTTAGCTTCAGTAAAGTTAGCATCAGTAAAGTTAGCTTCAGTAAAGTTAGCATCAGTAAAGTTAGCTCCAGTAAAGTTAGCTTCAGTAAAGTCAGCTTCAGTAAAGTTAGCTTCAGTAAAGTCAGCTTCAGTAAAGTCAGCTCCAGTAAAGTTAGCTTCAGTAAAGTCAGCTTCAGTAAAGTTAGCTTCAGTAAAGTCAGCTTCAGTAAAGTTAGCTTCAGTAAAGTCAGCTTCAGTAAAGTTAGCTTCAGTAAAGTTAGCATCAGTAAAGTTAGCATCAGTAAAGTTAGCTTCAGTAAAGTTAGCATCAGTAAAGTTAGCTTCAGTAAGTTAGCTTAAGTAAAGTTAGCTTCAGTAAAGTTAGCTTCAGTAAGTTAGCTTAATTAAAGTTAGCTTCAGTAAAGTTAGCATCAGTAAAGTTAGCATCAGTAAAGTTAGCTTCAGTAAAGTTAGCGTCAGTAAAGTTAGCGTCAGTAAAGTTAGCATCAGTAAAGTTAGCTTCAGTAAAGTTAGCATCAGTAAAGTTAGCTTCAGTAAAGACAATCCATAACAAGTAAATAACCTTAGTATTAGCTGGTATTTCTTGCCAGTCAAAGAAAAGAAATGTTACTTGGCCAAACTGAAATGTGACACTACCAGACCCGTTGAACAAAAATTGGAGACAAGAATGTTTTTCTAACGACGTGTCTGATTTACCGCAGTGTTAAACTGGCGAGCGCGGCGGCGGGGTTTTATAAGGTTAACATAGCTCTCCTTATTAGCTAGGCTTCTTACATGCTTGCTAATAACCTTTTTTTCAAGGTGGGTCTCCACATTGACAGCATGTTGGATGGATCTGTGCAGCGTTGTTTATGATACTAACCATTCAATACACAGACTGGTCCGCTGTCAATGTGTTTGCGAGAGAGAGAGAGAGAGAGAGAGAGAGAGAGAGAGAGAGAGAGGGAGCGAATATGCGCTGCATGCAACTCTGCAGTCAAATAGCTACAACTTTTCCCCATCTTAAATTGTAAAAAACACGGAAATCAATATGTGGCGGTCAGCGCTGATAATGTGGTGGGCTGCCACTAATAAATGTATGGGAAGTACCGGATATCACTCAGATAAACATAGCTATTTTAATACCGCCGTCTCCCTCTTTGTTAGGAAACCTTAACGTTTTTATTTTTAAAAATTGCGTTTGCTCCCAAGGTCAGGTTGCACCCCACAGCTCAACAACCTGCTCATCACCTTATTACCATATTATCATATCCAGTAAACACTAATAAACAAACAGAATGGAAGTTAACTTTGGGCCAGCTCATCACCATGGCAACGCGTCTGATGAAAGTGTCTATAATGAGTTCCCTTCGCAGGAAGTTTGATTGACAGGCGATCTGACCAATCATAATCCGCCATCTGCCAAATCCGCCATTTTTGTCTGACAAAGCAGTCAGGAGAGTTAGTAGACTAATGCTGGAGGATTAGAACTTGATAAACGGAGCGTACTGATGTTTTTCCTCGTTTAAAACAACATTCTGATGTTCATTCCACGGAAACAGATGATCGGTCCACGAGCAGCTTTAACTGAGCGATCTGTCACCACACATTAAAGAGCCACAAAACGGTATTTATTGTTTTAGAAATTTAAAAAAAAAAAAAAAAAAAAAATCAGTTTAAGTTGAAGCACTAAAATGAACTGGAAGTAAATAAAAGCTGAAACTGAAACCGCATATAAATTAAACCTAAATAGCAATATTAAAAAAACTAATAACTGATAAAATGGAAAAAAAACTCTAAAACTACAAACTAAAATTACATGAAAATTAAAAATATAAAAATATATCAACTAAAATAAAAAATTTAATAAAACTGGAATAATATATTATTCTATATATATAGCTTTTAACATTTCTTTTGTTGTTTTTAATTCAGTTTTAATAATTGTAATACTTGCCAAGGCAACATTTCTGTTTTTTCATGTGATTTTTATATTTTATTTTCCGTTTTTTCATGTGATATTTATATTTTATTTTCCACTTTTTTACAAAAAAAAGTATTTTTGCTAGTTTTAGTTTTAGTGAAGAATAAGAACAATGCTGACGGCTCTTGACTTCAGTGGTGTTCGCCCCCTGGTGGCCAAAAGTTATAAAGGATCATTTTATTTTACATTTGATATCTTCTGAAATGTTATCAATTGCTGCATGTTTACTCGAACACTTCAAACTGATGCTAGATACCCGAGAACATCATTTATGTCTTTTGATTTATTATTTTTTTCACTAATTTGTTATTAGCTGTTTACTTAATTGCCTTTCATCCATTGCATTTCCTTCATTTATTTAAATGTATTTTAAAATATTTCATTTTAAGGCTCCGGCATCACCGCGACCCTCAGGATAAGCGCTTTGGAGAAGGAATGGATAAATGCATATTTAATATTAGTATTATGTTAATTATATAAGTGTTAAATATATTAGATCAATGAATAAATGGTATCACTTTACAATCAGGTTCATTAATAAACATTAGTTAACATGAACTAAGAATAAACAATACTTCTACAGCATTTATTAATCTTAATTAATATTAATTTCAACATTTACTAATAGATTAGTTAACATTAGTTAATGCACTGTGAACTAACAAGAACAAACAATGAACAGCTGTATTTTTATTAACTAACATTAACAAATATTAACTAATATAGTAACACATGTATTGCTCGTTGTTTATACATTAATGAACTTAACGATGAACTATTGAACCTTATTGTAAAGTGTTATCGAATAAATCAATTAATAGCATATTAGTATTTGTTGTGGTTTCAAAATTGGTATCAAGAGTTGTGAAATTTTGCTGGTTTTGATATTAACTAACTACTGAAGTTCCTAAGCTGTAGAAACCCCTATATGAGGTAAATATACTATTTATTAATAATCAATATTCCTGAATGCTTGCAGCTGAACCTCTTCGCCCAGGCCAGCATGAGGATGCCCGACTCACACAGTTTCAGCAGCATCTTAAATCAACCCACACGCTATCATGTAAGAACACCATGATCTCTCTCTTGCCCTCTCTCTCACTCTATCTCTCACCCTCGCTCTCGCCCTCGCTCTCTCTCTCTCACCCTCGCTCTCGCCCTCGCTCTCTCTCTCTCTCGCTCTCGCCCTCGCTCTCTCTCACTCTATCTCTCACCCTCGCTCTCGCTCTCTCTCTCTCTCTCTCTCTCACCCTCGCTCTCTCGCTATCGCCCTCGCTCTCTCTCTCTCTCACCCTCGCTCTCGCTCTCTCTCTCACCCTCGCTCTCTCGCTCTCGTCCTCGCTCTCTCTCTCTAACCCTCTCTCTCTCTCACCCTCTCTCTCGCTCTCACCCTCGCTCTCTCTCTCGCCCTCGCTCTCTCTCTCTCTCACCCTCGCTCTCTCGCTATCGCCCTCGCTCGCTCTCTCTCTCTCACCCTCGCTCTCGCTCTCTCTCTCACCCTCGCTCTCGTCCTCGCTCTCTCTCTCTAACCCTCTCTCTCTCTCTCACCCTCTCTCTCGCTCTCACCCTCGCTCTCTCTCTCGCCCTCGCTCTCTCTCTCTCTCACCCTCACTCTCGCTCTCGCTCTCTCTCTCTCACCCTCGCTCTCTCTCTCTCTCACCCTCACTCTCTCTCTCACCCTCGCTCTCTCTCTCTCTCACCCTCGCTCTCTCTCTCTCACCCTCGCTCTCTCTCTCTCTCACCCTCGCTCTCTCGCCCTCGCTCTCTCTCACCCTCTCTCTCTCACCCTCGCTCTCTCGCTTTCGTCCTCGCTCTCTCTCTCTAACCCTCTCTCTCTCTCTCTCTCTCACCCTCACTCTCTCGCTCTCACCCTCGCTCTCTCTCTCGCCCTCGCTCTCTCTCTCTCTCTCACCCTCGCTCTCTCTCTCTCACCCTCGCTCTCTCTCTCTCACCCTCGCTCTCTCTCTCACCCTCGCTCTCTCTCTCACCCTCGCTCTCTCTCTCTCTCACCCTCGCTCTCTCGCCCTCGCTCTCTCTCTCACCCTCGCTCTCTCTCTCACCCTCCCTCTCTCTCGCTCTATCTCTCTCTCGCTCTCCCTCGCTTTCTCTCACCCTCGCTCTCTCGCTCTCGACCTCTCTCTCTCTCTCTCTCTCACCCTCGCTCTCTCTCTCTCACCCTCCCTCTCGCTCTATCTCTCTCTCGCTCTCCCTCGCTTTCTCTCACCCTCGCTCTCTCTCTCTCTCTCGCCCTCGCTCTCTCTCTCACCCTCGCTCTCTCGCTCTCACCCTCTCTCTCTCACTCTCGCTCTCTCTCTCTCTCGCCCTCGCTCTCTCTCTCTCACCCTCGCTCTCTCACCCTCCCTCTCTCTCGCTCTATCTCTCTCTCGCTCTCCCTCGCTTTCTCTCACCCTCGCTCTCGCCCTCGCTCTCTCTCTCTCACCCTCGCTCTCGCCCTCGCTCTCTCTCTCTCACCCTCGCTCTCTCTCTCACACCCTCCCTCTCTCTCGCTCTATCTCTCTCTCGCTCTCCCTCGCTTTCTCTCACCCTCGCTCTCGCCCTCGCTCTCTCTCTCTCACCCTCGCTCTCTCTCTCACACCCTCCCTCTCTCTCGCTCTATCTCTCTCTCGCTCTCCCTCGCTTTCTCTCACCCTCGCTCTCGCCCTCGCTCTCTCTCTCTCACCCTCGCTCTCTCGCTCTCACCCTCGCTCTCTCGCTCTCGCCCTCACTCTCTCTCTCTCACCCTCGCTCTCTCTCTCGCCCTCGCTCTCTTTCTCTCGCCCTCGCTCTCTTTCTCTCGCCCTCGCTCTCTTTCTCTCACCCTCTCTCTCTCTCTCACCCTCGCTCTCTCTCACCCTCGCTCTCTCTCTCTCAGCCTCGCTCTCTATCTCGCCCTCGCTCTCTCTCACTCTATCGCTCTCTCTCACCCTCGCTCTCTTTCTCTCTCTCACCCTTGCTCTCTCTCTCACCCTCGCTCTCTCTCTCTCAGCCTCACTCTCTATCTCTCTCTCTCACCCTCGCTCTCTCTCTCACCCTCGCTCTCTCTCTCTCAGCCTCGCTCTCTATCTCGCTCTCGGCCTCGTTCTCTCTCACTCTATCGCTCTCTCTCTCACCCTCGCTCTCTCTCTCTCAGCCTCGCTCTCTATCTCGCTCTTGCCCTCGCTCTCTCTCACCCTCGCTCTCTCTCTCTCTCAGCCTCGCCCTCGCTCTCTCTCACTCTATCGCTCTCTTTCACCCTCGCTCTCTCCCTCCCTCCCTCGCTCTCTCTCTCTCTCTCTCTCACCCTCGCTCTCTCCCTCCCTCCCTCGCTCTCTCTCTCACCCTCGCTCTCTCTCTCTCAGCCTCGCTCTCGCCCTCGCTCTCTCTCACTCTATCGCTCTCTTTCACCCTCGCTCTCTCCCTCCCTCCCTCGCTCTCTCTCTCTCTCTCTCTCACCCTCGCTCTCTCCCTCCCTCCCTCGCTCTCTCCCTCCCTCCCTCGCTCTCTCTCTCTCTCTCTCTCTCACCCTCGCTCTCTCTCTCTCTCAGCCTCGCTCTCTATCTCGCTCTTGCCCTCGCTCTCTCTCACTCTATCGCTCTCTCTCACCCTCGCTCTCTCTCTCACCCTCGCTCTCTCTCTCTCAGCCTCGCTCTCGCCCTCGCTCTCTCTCACTCTATCGCTCTCTTTCACCCTCGCTCTCTCCCTCCCTCGCTCTCTCTCTCTCTCTCTCTCTCTCACCCTCGCTCTCTCCCTCCCTCCCTCGCTCTCTCTCTCTCTCTCTCACCCTCGCTCTCTCCCTCCCTCCCTCTCTCTCTCACCCTCGCTCTCTCCCTCCCTCCCTCGCTCTCTCTCTCTCTCTCTCTCTCTCATCCTTGCTCTCTCCCTCCCTCCCTCGCTCTCTCTCGCTTTCTCTCTCTCTCTCTCTCATCCTTGCTCTCTCCCTCCCTCCCTCGCTCTCTCTCGCTTTCTCTCTCTCTCTCGCTCATATGATGAATCATCACTGCAGATTTGACCCTTATCTCGTTCTCTGATCTCTGCTTCCCTGCACACAGCAAATTATGAAGCGTCTCATCAAACGCTACGTCCTGAAAGCACAAGTGGACAAAGAGAACGATGAAGTGAATGAAGGTGACGTGTGATTTACTCTGAGATTCTGGGGTTTCTGTAACTGATAAAAACAATAAATGGGAACGTTTGCCACTAAAACCAACCAACTGGATTCTAAAAATAAAAATAAAAAGTTATGATGATGGTATGATTATGATGTAATAATAATAATACTCGAAGTTGGCATTTATGTAAAGTTGAGTCTCACAAAAACATGTCCAGGTCTTATTTCACCTCATAATAAAAATAAATTGAATTAATACAGATAAATTGTATTTTGCTTATTTTGAAAAGGAAGCCTATTTTTTTTTTATTTTTTTTTTAACAATATTTTCATGACATTTACCCTCTGGTGTTGTTTAATCATTTTAGACCGAAACCCCCCCATTTATTTAAAATTTTTAAAAATCGCAACTTATATAAAAATAAATTGTGGACTTGATTCGAAAAAGCTAAATGGTCTTAAAAATATAAATAAAAAAATAAACACTTGTTTGTTGTCAAAAAATGACCACCATAGGAAATTAATTATAATTAAAATATAAAAAAATTCAAAAATACGCTATGTTATCAATTAGTAGTGAACACAATGGTGTTACAGATGATTTTATTGAATTCTTTTCCACCAGTTGCCACTAATCTGCCTCCATTCAATTGATCTGAAGTACTTTTGCTGCATTTTTTACATTTACATTTTTTATATATTTTATATAGAAATAAATGGTCCAAAATTAAGATATTGTTTAATAACACAGAATCCCCTTACAATAACAAATATTAAAGTAAAAAACATTATTGAAATGAAACATAGTGCATTAATTTCACAAAAATGTCATGATTGTGGTCTCCGGTCTGTTTTGACCACGAGCAACACGAGTGTGACTCCCACATGAACGATACCAGACGGTTAAGCACATTTATCCACCAAATGTTCTGGTGTGTGTGTGTTTGTGTTTTGACATGTGCGTGTGATCTGTAGGTGAGCTGAAGGAGATAAAGCAGGATATTTCCAGCCTGCGATACGAACTGCTGGAGGAGAAGTCTCAGGCCACGGAGGAGCTTTCAATCCTCATTCAGAAACTCAGTGACAAACTCAACCCACGTCCAGTCCATCCGCACTGACCCCTGCTGACCAGCGGTGAACTATATATAAATATATCCCTCTTTATTATGCAGAGATCATAAATAAGCCATTTATACTCTGCAGAGGAAGGCATAATGATACACTTCTCTAAGTTACTGTTAATAGTTCGGATTAGCTCCACCCTTTAATGCTGATTGGCCTGGTATGTTTTGATTGACAGCTCCATGTAGGCTCCACCTATTTTAACAATAACTTGAAGTGCAATATTCAGTGACACTGTGTTTCAGCTTCAATAAACTTAAATGATGCTTGTACATTTAGAGTGACTGTATAAGCAAAGATTCTGAATGATATCTGTGTTATTTAAATCGACACGTTACACTTTTTTCTTATTGTTTATTCATGTTCTGGTGTTTACTGCACATAGCGGTGTGTATCGAAAACCATGCGTTTTATATACAACAGAAGTCATTGTGAATATTTCAATAAGCGTAATGTGGAGCAACTTTAGGCAGGGATATTTTGCCTGCTTTATACATTCATTCCTCGGGAACCTGTATAAGTGTGAAGCTACGAAGTAGATGAAATATTAGTGGTCCAGTGTCCCCAAAACCTTTTATGCTTTTTCAGATATTTCCTTTCATGTAGAGTGTAATAGAGATGTTGTGGATGTAAAAGGTCTGCAAAGTTATTGTCTCCTAAAAGAAAGTGATTCTGAACTGAAACCAGTCTCACTTCCTGCTTAGGTTTGTAACTCATTTGCATAATGCCAGCCTGTGGTCTTGATTGGCTGACAGTGTCTCTTAGCCCCGCCCCCAAACACTAGTGTATCTGAAACTGGAAGAGTTCGGTTCGTGTTGTTCGTGTCGAGAAGACGCTGTTTTCTGAGATTGATACGGTAAAACCCACGCCATCGTTACTGTTCGCATCACTGTGATCAAGAGCTGAGATTCAGATATGATAATGAGCGTTTGCTTCCTGACCAATCACAGCAGAGCAGCTCTCAAAGAGGCGGGGCTTAGAGAGACTGAGTCCTTGATGGAAGCGTTTCAGACACTGAGAGGAAAGAGCTGAAGCTGCAGTGGAGATTATGAGAGAATAAAGTGTTTTTGCATGTGAACCTGTTGTAGGAAACTCCAAAACAACATTAGGAGCCTTTAAAATACTTAATGGGGCACTTTAAGATGGAGAGACTTCTAGCGCAAATCTATCCAGGGTAAATGTCTGTATACCGTCATGATCTGACAAATTATTGATAATATTATTTCTTGTTACAGCCCCAAAAATCATGCTTTATCAAACCCATAAGGCTTATTTCCTTGTGTGCAGCTCTAAAGGAATATTATAAAACTGATAGTTCCGGTCCTTGATTCTGATTGGTTGAGCCGCGATCGAAGCCGTTGTAAATGACTCCACACACACACACCTGTGACCTCATTACATTAGTGTTACACACACACACACACCTGTGACCGCAATACATTAGTGTTACACACACACACACACACCTGTGACTGCATTACATTAGTGACACACACACACACACACACACCTGTGACCGCATTACATTAGTGACACACACACACCTGTGACTGCATTACATTAGTGACACACACACACACCTGTGACCGCATTACATTAGTGTTACACACACACACACACCTGTGACTGCATTACATTAGTGACACACACACACACACACCTGTGACCGCATTACATTAGTGTTACACACACACACACACACCTGTGACTGCATTACATTAGTGACACACACACACACACACACACACCTGTGACCGCATTACATTAGTGACACACACACACACACACCTGTGAACGCATTACATTAGTGTTACACACACACACCTGTGAACGCATTACATTAGTGTTACACACACACACACACACCTGTGACCGCATTACATTAGTGTTACACACACACACACACACACACACCTGTGACCGCATTACATTAGTGTTACACACACACACACACACCTGTGACCGCATTACATTAGTGTTACACACACACACACACCTGTGACCGCATTACATTAGTGTTACACACACACACACACACCTGTGACCGCATTACATTAGTGTTACACACACACCTGTGACCGCATTACATTAGTGTTACACACACACACACACACACACACACCTGTGACCGCATTACATTAGTGTTACACACACACACACACACACCTGTGACCGCATTACATTAGTGTTACACACACACACACACACACCTGTGACCGCATTACATTAGTGTTACACACACACACACACCTGTGACCGCATTACATTAGTGTTACACACACACACACACCTGTGACCGCATTACATTAGTGTTACACACACACACACACACACACCTGTGACCGCATTACATTAGTGTTACACACACACACACACACACAAACACACACCTGTGACCGCATTACATTAGTGTTACACACACACACACACACACCTGTGACCGCATTACATTAGTGTTACACACACACACACACACCTGTGACCGCATTACATTAGTGTTACACACACACACACACCTGTGACCGCATTACATTAGTGTTACTGCGCATCTGCCGTTTGTGATTCTCACACGACTCTTGGACTGTATGTGGGGAATTTCATCTGTGTGTGCATTATTCCTTTAAGATGTTTTTGTTTGTTTGTTTTTTCACTGGTTGTGTGATCTCCGAGCAGAAATGATGTAAAGACTCAGACAAGAGTTGCATAAACATGAATGTTGAGAATCGCTGTAGTAAAGCTCATTTTGGTCCATAGATGGCGCCGGTTCATTTCACAAAGTGCAAGTCTGCATTGTTTTAAAATTCAAGGCCCTCCTGATGAATTATGTGTGTATTAATAGCAGCAGTTTATACGTAGGATCAGAGCTTCGCCTTGGCAGGGCTACTCAAACAAAATATCACGTGTGTGAAAATATGTGCAATTTAGATGTTTTTGCTTGTTTATGTATATAGACATTTAAGCTATGCATTTTCATATACTTATCAATGAAATGATTTTAGAGCGCAACCTAAGAAATGTAACTATGACACTATGATATATATATATATATATATGGCTGTAATACACTAGCACTGAAACATTTTTAATGTTTTCTATATAAAATCTATTCAAGAAAACAAATGTGTTGTATTTCATTTGTCCCGAGCACATCATACATGTCTACAAGTGAAACTCAGTCAATGTTTCACCATTCGCAACCCATTCTGTGTATTTCTTCAGTAATTACTGACAGAGTTTACATTTTGGGGTGAACTATCCCTTTAATTGGTGTTCTTATGACTACTTTGATGTCTACACATTATAAAACTGAATACAGTAACTTTATTTATCATTAAATGAACCCTGAGGTGGAAGATGACCTCCTTTCCTGATATTTCTTTCTTTTGATATCAAATGTTTTCCCATTTTTTGGCACCACCATACAGTCTTCCTCTAAACGTTTGTATAATGTCTGTTTCTTTGAACGAGTCACATGATCATGCTGTGACCCTCAGGAGTTACAGATGATCATTCTGGAGATGTTATTCATGATGTCCCATGGTTCAGTTGTGACATTAAATATTACGCAATGGGTCTGCGGACAATACAAGTCTAAGTTGCCGTATGCAATGATGACTAAAGAGCCGTGCAATTTGAGGAAACTGTGTTAATTTCAACACAACATTCTCAAGCTATGAAATATCATTTTGGCATAATCAGATCCTGAAATGAAGCATGCATGTAGCACACATTTTATTTGATGTCAATAATAGACTAACATGCAGCTGGACCAATCGATCCCCAGAAAACACAAAGTTCAGTGAGTAATATTTAGCATCTTGCATGGTGTAACCTTTCTCATGGTTGATCAATCACATTTATCGAAAGGCATTTGACAGATAATAGAGGAGGGCTGACCATGAACCTCGGCACACAAACACTGTGTCATAAACTAGCTCATTTACTCCAGTAATTACATCTGTGCTCTGTTAAAAAAGGGGGGGGAAAGTCAGCACAAAAAATGTAATAGACACACACAAGTGGTAACGTTTCGAGCACGGATAGGCTCTTCGTCAGACAATTAAAAGTTAAACACACCCCGCCTTTATACGCGCAGGTGACCCCCCCCCCCCCCCCCCCCCCCAATATCAGAGGCAAAGGAAAAATAATACATACTAAATGTGAAAGTCAAATTAAACAAAATTAATATAAATGTATATAGGGATACCTGCATAGACCAAAAAAACAAAATCAAGAGCAAATCTTAAAGAAACTGACGACGAATGTCAAATTCTTCATTTAATCCCCTAGGTGCCATTGTATCTAATGTGTAAATCCAGAAGGTTTCGCATTTTAGAGGTATATTATTGATGTCGCGCCGTGGACACTTCAATGCTATCCCTAAATATTGTAAGGTACACTTTTAATAGCGCAAGGATGTTCTGAAATGCGGGTTTTTAAAGATCTACTAGTTCTGTGCTCTGTTTGCAAACTTAAAAGACATTTTAATTGTGTTATAGCTTCATGCATGTGATAAATCACATCCAGGTGGTTTTAGAAGTTCGTTGCAATAAATAGCTAACACCGTCCTGACAGTGTCACGTTGCATTTTGCGGGCAGATGTGACGTCTTTCGGATAATGCTGGAGGACCAGGACTGCAGAAGAAGAGCATGTGGTGGCTTTTGATGAATAAAGAGAGATTTAAACATAAACCTTTCATAAACACCTTTTGTTATTCTGGTTGAAACTCTCTTCACATCCTGATAGCAATCAATTATAGAAGTGATTTAAATATTAGGTGTGAGGTAATTTAACGCCGTCTCTCGTGACGCTTTGCAAACACTATGGCTGAATCCGAAATCATTCCTCATTCCCTATACGTTTGTCCACTAATACTTGAAGGAGTGAATGAAAAGGAGTGAGTGCATTCGGACAGCCGTTGAGTGTACATCGGTTGAACGCTTGTTATTGCAGTGCAACGACCTCCACTATGGTTTCGGACACAACTACAAATGTCTGTTCCCTTAAATAACGCCCTATTTGAGGGTATAGGGGGTGATTTCGGATTCAGCCTATGTGTTTTGAAGGAGGCGTGGCTTTGGAGACACTGGGATCTTATTCTTTCAAAGCTAGCTTGCTATTACTAGCCTGTCTGAAATTGCCTACCCTGACTTTAACTGGCCACCAAGTTGCTTTCCATTATGTTTCCATTCCAGCATTAGGCTATTCAACTGCAGAGTGAGAGACTAGCAAAACCATAGGCTAGCTAAGACCAAACAATAGGTAATCAGACGCCTCCATTTTCCCTCGACGGTCCTGGCATCTGGTGTTGTGTCCCTGACTCCCTGACTGGATCTGTCCCTGGAAATGTCCTTGTTTTACAGCATGTTCAAAACCGACCATGAATCAGAATGAGCTTTAATCACAATCAGAAACACAACATTTTTTTAAACTGTAATTAATGTGTAATTAATGTATATTACAGTTTGTGAAAATGAAACAATTACACAAATTAATTAAACATATTTGTTAAATACCGTTTTACTTAGGCTATATGTTTTCGAATTTATTATTTTATTTTTGTAATGTGTTTTTTAAAGTCACTATTTTGTGGTATTAATGTGCTTACTATTTACTATTTTTATAGTGTGATTTTTGGTGAATTGCATTAAAGCATCATAATAAAGGTATTACAATATCCAGGAACCCACAATAATAAATAACAAAAAAAAGACATGTATTCGCCCCGTTTTTTAATTAATAGATAGTAAATTTAAAATAAGACTTCAATTATATTTTACGGCTGAATTAAGAAATGTCCCCTGTTTTCATTTCGGAAATCAAAGATGTTTTAGCAAGCCATGAGCCTCATAGCAATGTCAAATTTATGCTATTTTTATTTAAGCCAGGTCAATTAATTTTATTTGAATATTTTTTTAAGCGCAACTTTACTTTTAATGCATGTTTAAATTAATGTCAAATGTATGCTATTTTTTTTAGATATTTTTTAGATATGTAGATATTGTGAACAGCATTGGAGCTCGTATGTCAGGATGGCCGAGCGGTCTAAGGCGCTACGTTCAGGTCGTAGTCTCCCCTGGAGGCGTGGGTTCGAATCCCACTTCTGACAAGATGAATTTTTTTTTAGTCGAAATAAATCCAGTAACATAATCCAACTATGACACCAGCAAGTCCTAAAGAGGCTGATGAAAGCGTTACCCATCCTACAGGACATCAGGTCATTTATTTGATTTGTTTATGTTGTGTTTTGCTACTTCAGGACACACCTAACCGTTCAAATATATACAAGTCCCCCCTTCCTTTTTTTCTTTTGTGGCATCACAAAGACGTTGCATAAAGCACTGAGTTCAGATTGCAAAACACCATTCAATACCCAGACTAATGTTACAGCCCTTGTTTAACATCGGTTCCCTTTCCGTGATGCTCATGAAATATTTAGGTACAAATTGTTGGACATTTTTAAATTAACTCACCTCAGCTGGAAGGAGGAATGTTGGAGTTTCGTTGTCGCTTTATTGTGACAGTGAACTTTGAGCAGCTCATCCTTGGGAAATATTGTTTGATTTGTGTGGGTTTGGAATAAATACAGAGTTCAGCAATAGTTTACATTAAATACGTCTTCTGATATCCATATGAGTATGATAGAATAATGCTATTCAATGGTTAAAAAAATGATTCCTCCACTTTCATTCACGTAAATATCACATTACTAATACTCAGCAAGACGAGAGCGTGAATAAAATTAGAGATGTTGAGACGTTCATTGCACCCTCTATGCAACTTATACTTAGAACCTGGCATTGATAAATTAATAGTTATGACTCTTGTTTGTGACAATCTGAGAAACTCTATTAACCCTTTGATGCATGAACATATATGTTCAGTTTGTAGGTCAATCAGAAGAATAACTCACAATGGATTTCGTACTAATTGTATTCTGGATTGTTTTCAGAAACCAAACTGGTTTTGGTAACTGACATTCTTCCAAATATCTTCTTTTGTGTTCAGCACAAGAAATAAATGAATACAGGATTGGAACAACACGAGAGTGAGTAAATACTGACAGAATTGTAGTTTTTGGGTGAACTGTCCCTTTAATATAAGCATTTGCCTTTAGACAGCAAGTGTGCCCTTAAAGGGATAGTTCGGCCAAAAATGATATTTAAACCATGCATTACTCACCCTCAAGCCGTTTGAGATGCATCTGTCAATCTTGTTTCAGACGAACACATTTTCAGTTATTTTAGAAAATGTCTTAGACCCTTCAGTGGATATAATGTGAAGCAATGGGGTCCACCTCCTTCAAGTCCCAAAATGTGAATACATCCTTCACAAAAGTAATCCATCCGGCTTCAGGGGGATAAACGAAGGCCTTCTGAGGGTAATCCGTGCGGTTTTGTCCTAAAAATATACATATTTAAAACTTTATAAATGAAAATATCTGACTTCCGGCAACGATCGACGCGCGTTCACGGGTGATGGAAGTCGGCGTACGAGGTAGGACGTAGCGTAGGAACTGTTGTGACGTAGAACGAACGCGCCAGCGCAGCCAGAGAGCAGAGCAAAACAAAACACGAAAGCGCGTGAACGCACGCGTGTCGATCGTTGCCGGAAGTCAGATATTTTCATTTATAAAGTTTTAAATATGTATATTTTTAGGACAAAACCGCACGGATTACCCTCAGAAGGCCTTCGTTTATCCCCCTGGAGCCGGATGGATTACTTTTGTGAAGGATGTATGCACATTTTGGGACTTGAAGGAGGTGGACCCCATTGCTTCACATTATATCCACTGAAGGGTCTAAGACATTTTCTAAAATAACTGAAAATGTGTTCGTCTGAAACAAGATTGACATATGCATCTCGAACGGCTTGAGGGTGAGTAATGCATGGGTTAAATATAATTTTTGGCCGAACTATCCCTTTAAAAAGAGAAAACTTCTATGCAGGCTAAAAGTCTGTCCTTTTGTCAGTGTTGTCATGAATTGTCATGTTGTTGAATCTTTCTTGAGAATATCAATGACTTAAACCAGAAGCTGGACATGGAGACTACTGTAGATTTCATAACTTGCATGTGGAATAACTTCAATGTTGATCCAGTAATTTCAGGACAAGTCATCTGGCGAATGCAAACACACTTACGGTACAGTTGTATCATGTTTGCTATGGCATTTATATGGTGTGTTAGAGTGATTCTGCACTTCTAGTGACTGGAAGAACCAGTTCTTAGATAATCACTGCAAACGCACCCGCAAACACTGAGGCGATTTACATTCAGATATAATTGTTTGCATTGGTCCTTCCTTTCGCTGTGGAAACATGCAAGTCACAGTGAACAAAGGAAAGGGTTGAAGATGATTAAAGCAGGCTATCGCAGCTTTTGCATGGCTGCTGTATAGTTCTCCATAACTTAAGCCCAGGAATATAGACTATAATCACCTAAATTAAACATTTATTTTATCCATCTTATTTTTAACCCTCTGGTGCTGTTCGTCAATTTATTTATTTTTCTTATTTGAATTTATTTATCAATTTTTTACTTCATCTGAATGGTATAAAACGTACTAAGTGTTTGGGCACTTGCTGTGCGAAAAGAAAATTGACATGATTCGAAAATGTTCAATGGTCCTGAAAAACAGTCACACTTGTATTGTTAGCGGTCATAACATAATTTAATGTTTAATTTATTCATTTCATTTTTTCGCAGAATTTCATCTAGTGGGAGCGTTTGGTACTGCAGCCAAACAAAAGCTAATTTTTTGAGACAGGACTATCAATCCATAATAGATATCCAAGGCTGGATGTCTTACGGCGGAGTCTCTATCGTCATCACCGGCGGCCATCTTGTCACAGGCAAGCTTTCTGGCGGGCTCTGTGGTGCCTGATGTAAGATGAGTGATCAGCACGAACACAAATACTCTTATCTCGTTGAAATCTTGACGGATTTACAAACGGTTTGGTTTCTTACAAACGTTATTAACGTGGCTATAATTCTGGATGCTTATTTATTGATACACTTATTATTCATAAGTATGCAGTGTCATAACTACATCTCTGACGTTTATAACAAACCAACCCGTTTGAAAATCGGTAGAAAATTGAGCAAGTCATGGTTATTTAAAAAGTACATGCACCATTAAAACACAATGTTACGAGTGAGTGAGCTGCCTGTGGCAAGATGGCCGCCAGGTGCGGACGTCGACCTCCATTGGCTAGCAGCGCGGACGAGTCATCTAGCCTTTATTATGGATATCTATGTATCAATCAACCTCAAATTTGGAGCACAACTTGTTTTGAAAATATACAAATTTGAAATGGTATTTTTGTGCTTTTTTCATTACAATAAAATTTTATAACTTTTTTCAAGTGTACATTTTATACTTTTTTTCACTCCAGGAATAATCTGACGAGTTTCTTCTTTCAAAAGAGACCAAACTGAAGTCTGCGCTCCATTCAAGACACCAAACAGGAAGTGAGACTGTATCTTTGCAACGCTTTGGGATGTTGTAATAAAATGAGTGTGACTTTGCGACCCTGTAAGAGTTCGGGAACAATGCCAAGTGCTCAGATCACATTAAAGTTAAAACTGTTCATAATCATAATAGATATAAAATTGCCAAAACGTCCTTCTTTTCTTTGGATCATATTTAATGCAATACGTGATGCAGCTGTATTTATCTAAATGTTATTGATTTGTCAGATTATTTCACAATAAATATAGTAATGTGAAATTTGTCTTTCCTTTCTGAGATGCATGAAACATGTTTCGGGAGTTTTTCCATGTTTTCTATTGTTCTTTGCTTGTCAAGCTGAGGCCAAACGAGAATCAAAAAATCACAGACATGTGGAATTATAATTGCTTGAAATGCCTGTTTATGTTTGTATTTGTGGTCTTTAAATGAATTATTAGCTAAGAAGTGTAAAGTCCGGCTCGATTGGTCCAAATTCGGCATCCAATCAGCGGTAGAAGGTTACTCTGCGTATTACTTGCCTTTCCTTTCACGCAACACAACAAGATTAAATGCAATATATTTTCTCATGTATTATCTCGTTATTATCTGACTCCATAAATGAAAAGGTTTTAATGATATCCGTGCATCATTAAACGTTAGCGAAGGTTTGTTTATTCTTTAAACTCTGATTATATTTTATCCGCTCAGATCAGGAAACTATATCACTTCGAGTTCCTCACCAGGTCTCCGGCACAATCTCGTCAGTTTCCGATTATCAAAACAGAGGTAATTGGCTGAATGTCTGGGATTTGCCGTAATTCACACGTACATAATCGAAGACATACACAGCCCCCTTGAATGCCACCTCAGGAACTTAATTCAATAACTTACTTTAGTAGCGTGCACTTATCTAAAGTAACATTAAATTAGAACAGAGGTTTTTAGACGTACCCAAATCTAGATCAAACAGCTGATTCTAGACGGAAACTACCCGTCTCCTCATTCAAGTACACTTGAATCTGATATCAGATATTAGTCGTCACTAAACTCTGACGCAAACTTGTGGAAATATACGAATCCGATAATCTACACGGGGGAAAACAATTCTCAGAGTCGGTTAGAATAAAATCAAACGTTTACAATTTATTGATCAGGTAATGATGTAATCATTTCAAATCCAATTCAGAGGATAAAATCATCAGTTAAGCATATCAATTCAGAAATCACAGAATTTGTAGAAATTATTACCTGTCAACAAAATTACACACAGCGGTTGTGTGGGCAGTCAACCTACAGACTCCCCCGACGTAAAGTCCGGCTCGATTGGTCCAAATTCGGCATCCAATTAGCGGTAGAAGGTTACTCTGCGTATTACTTGCCTTTCCTTTCACGCAACACAACAAGATTAAATGCAATATGTTTTCTCATGTATTATCTCGTTATTATCTGACTCCATAAATGAAAAGGTTTTAATGATATCCGTGCATCATTAAGCGTTAGCGAAGGTTTGTTTATTCTTTAAACTCTGATTATATTTTATCCGCTCAGATCAGGAAACTATATCACTTCGAGTTCCTCACCAGGTCTCCGGCACAATCTCGTCAGTTTCCGATTATCAAAACAGAGGTAATTGGCTGAATGTCTGGGATTTGCCGTAATTCACACGTACATAATCGAAGACATACACAGCCCCCTTGAATGCCACCTCAGGAACTTAATTCAATAACTTACTTTAGTAGCGTGCACTTATCTAAAGTAACATTAAATTAGAACAGAGGTTTTTAGACGTACCCAAATCTAGATCAAACAGCTGATTCTAGACGGAAACTACCCGTCTCCTCATTCAAGTACACTTGAATCTGATATCAGATATTAGTCGTCACTAAACTCTGACGCAAACTTGTGGAAATATACGAATCCGATAATCTACACGGGGGAAAACAATTCTCAGAGTCGGTTAGAATAAAATCAAACGTTTACAATTTATTGATCAGGTAATGATGTAATCATTTCAAATCCAATTCAGAGGATAAAATCATCAGTTAAGCATATCAATTCAGAAATCACAGAATTTGTAGAAATTATTACCTGTCAACAAAATTACACACAGCGGTTGTGTGGGCAGTCAACCTACAGACTCCCCCGACGTAAAGTCCGGCTCGATTGGTCCAAATTCGGCATCCAATTAGCGGTAGAAGGTTACTCTGCGTATTACTTGCCTTTCCTTTCACGCAACACAACAAGATTAAATGCAATATGTTTTCTCATGTATTATCTCGTTATTATCTGACTCCATAAATGAAAAGGTTTTAATGATATCCGTGCATCATTAAGCGTTAGCGAAGGTTTGTTTATTCTTTAAACTCTGATTATATTTTATCCGCTCAGATCAGGAAACTATATCACTTCGAGTTCCTCACCAGGTCTCCGGCACAATCTCGTCAGTTTCCGATTATCAAAACAGAGGTAATTGGCTGAATGTCTGGGATTTGCCGTAATTCACACGTACATAATCGAAGACATACACAGCCCCCTTGAATGCCACCTCAGGAACTTAATTCAATAATTTACTTTAGTAGTGTGCACTTATCTAAAGTAACATTAAATTAGAACAGAGGTTTTTAGACGTACCCAAATCTAGATCAAACAGCTGATTCTAGACGGAAACTACCCGTCTCCTCATTCAAGTACACTTGAATCTGATATCAGATATTAGTCGTCACTAAACTCTGACGCAAACTTGTGGAAATATACGAATCCGATAATCTACTCGGGGGAAAACAATCTCAGAGTCAGTTAGAATAAAATCAAACGTTTACAATTTATTGATCAGGTAATGATGTAATCATTTCAAATCCAATTCAGAGGATAAAATCATCAGTTAAGCATATCAATTCAGAAATCACAGAATTTGTAGAAATTATTACCTGTCAACAAAATTACACACAGCGGTTGTGTGGGCAGTCAACCTACAGACTCCCCGAACTTTTCTGCTCTTTTCCTTATAAACCCAGATAATTCAATTGTTACCAAATGGTGATGTCTGTCATTATAATTAGATTTTGGTTGTTTATTCAGGGGCTCACACTGTGAGGTCTGCCTGATTTTACATACAGGAGGTAGTCTGAATGAGGCTATTATGGGACACATCACTTTTCTCACATTTCATAACTTCTTTTAGCTTTTCATCATAGTTGGGAGAATGAGACCATGTCACCAGGCGCATTGTGATACATCAAAAGACACCAAACATGAGTAGTTACATTTTTGTACACACATAACATTGCATAAGGTTTTAGTGTATTTCAGGTGAGGAGGAGGGGGATGTGGGGGAGATGGTGTGGGTGAAGTGTGAAATGCACTGCGTGCTGCGTCTCCGAAGTTCCTGTTACATATGCAAGAGGGAGTTACATATTCAAGGGATAGTTCAAGTGTTAATTCCCAGGAGGGCCTTTTGTCACATTGAGGGGTCGATGAGACATACCGGCACCAGCCTTACAGTCCCTCCTTTGGCACCGTGGGCCACTCACAGGGTTTCCTGCGGTGTCACTTCAGTCTTTGTAAGGTGGGCAGCTTCAAGGGGCTGAGAGTTAAGATGGTGTTGGTGGATGCTTTTACTGATCTGATGAGGTGTCGGAAGTAGCAACATTGGAATAGCGTGAAGGAGAAGATGAGTGCGCTTCCAACCGCACAACCTCGAAGTACCCAGTCCCACCAGGTGTATGCAGTCTGTGCCGATCGAGTAGATGAGCTAGACAGGATCTGTGCAGTCTTTCGCGCCAAGTTCGTCTCCACTTGCGCTTGAGAGAGGTGGTACTCTGTTTGGAGGACGATGTCCTGTACCAAGTCCATCGTGTCGACCAAAGCTTGTGTTCCGTGTTCATAAAAGGTGTCGTCCCACCATGGAGAGACCTCTGCGTCCTTTGGCATCCTTCCGAGGATGTCGATCTGGCCCATAGAAAAGTCCTCTGTCACTTCCAAACAAAAGGAGTGATTAGCAGGACAGGTCAGTCCTCCATATGTAAACGAATTCATCTCACTGATGATGCACCACTGTGTATGAGACACCTGAACAGCATTTGAATGGCCATGCAACGATTCAACAACGATTCAACTCCTCAACAGGAGAAAGGCTGTAATGTGTTACATGTACAGACAACATAATTGTGAGTTTCATGACAACAAGTGCGACTGGTAAACAAGGTCTCAGTACCCTTCAAAGTCATATATCCCGTGAGGTGATCCCATTTAATTACCTGATCTTTAACTACCATGCCAATAGAGCGAATAGTAGTGGAATTTGGATAAACTTGATCTGGGTGTATTAAAGGAAAAGTGGCAAAAAATCCAATGCAACCAATACATTCGTTTCCAGTATACATCATAATTGTGGATAACAGTTCTGAATATTTGACGTTTTTCATCTTTTCTGAAGAGAACCATCTATGCAAATCTAAAACTTCAATTAAATCATTTAAAACATGTCTAGGGGTCTGGTGAAGGCGAAGATCTAAAATTTCTTGTCGTGTGGCAGTGAATAAATCTTGTGCATATTATCTACAGGCTAAGTCACGTTCGATGGTACGGGTCTGATTGAACAATGTGTGGCTGATCGTCAGAAGCGCCTGCGCCTCAGAACGAACCGCTTTGATAATGTTATCATTGCTATTGGTGAGGTGTTGGAAACCAGTGGCCATCTGGTCTGTCAACCATGTGGAGAATTGGGATTGTTTCGTTATTTTGTAGGTGTTGGCTGCTGAATTAATTGATCCAAACAAGCCGGCTATACTGCTGAGCAGGTCTCGTTTTGAGCGAGAAGGTGGAATTTGGACGGCAAGTCTGTCTTTGTAATCAGAAATTAAATCATCGATTCGTGACTGTAGCCATGCATATGACTCATCATTAATATTACAATGTTTTGTATAGGCAGAAAGTATGTTGGAAATGTTGTAAGTTACGTGTGTCATTACCAAATTTACGTCATGTAACAAAGTTTTGTTAATGTTTCCTCTAATCAGTCCGCCAGGAGGAATTGGGTGTAATTCTGGACAAATTTTGGGTTTAGTGTACCCGCAGGTGGTCAAATTAAAACAATACTTAACAGTCCAAGAACAGTTGTGTGGATTGGTGAAATTGTCTATGCTATGTGTACATTCTCCGACACAATACGTTCCTTCTTTTCGGTTGGTCCACACAAAAGTTTTTGGCTTCGGCTCGTTAGGTGTGTACGATGTGAGATCGTACATTAACTCTTTGAATCTTATATGTGTGTCATTATGTGTTTCGGTATGTGTGCACCTATATGTTGCAGGTTCCAAATGTTTAACATAATAGCATAATTTTGGGTCTGTGCCATTATTGTTGTTTTCATGTAGAGTGTACATGCTGCCTATTGTGTCACCTGGATCTATTTTAAGCTGATACCAGGCAGTGAGGTTATGCATGAATTTTGGTGCTCTAGTGTATCCTGAAATGTTTCCAGTAGGTGGGTGGGTGCTACCTGTACTACAGCAGATTTTTGGTGTGCAATTTGGATCCGGTACTATACCGGGAGGCCATGTAGCTGTCTCTTTGGGTGCGACTGTGATTTTTGGTGTGAAAGGCCCCTTGGAATACTTCCACACCCACCTCCCACATTTCAGGTTGTGTGTGAGTGAAACCCTTTGGCCCAGTCTGATGCACGTGGGCCTGGAGACTTTCCTTTCATCCGGCCTCCATGGGATCGCTGCAGTCGACCTGGAAGGCAAGAAGAAAAGTTAGTGACAGTTATTCATTTATTCGGTGTACCTTTAAATGACTTGCACTGAGACATGTGATACCATCGCAGTTTCCCTTTTATGGTTGTAGCCACACAGCTGTTGCATACAGCCTTAATTTCATACGGGCCATGCCATCTGGGTGTGAACGCACCTTGCTTCACAAAAACACGTATCATTACCATGTCTCCCTCTGAGAACTTCACCTCAGAGTTTGGGTTGAATTGTGCATCATTTGTTAGGTCTGACTGCTGCTGTTTCAGAGCAGCGTGTGCATGCAGCACTTCCAGCCTCTCTCGTAGTTGCTTTAACACGGATTGTTGAGTTGCAATCACGAGAGGCCCAAGGTCTGCTGGGGTAATTTCTGGGTCAATGGGCAGTTTCATGACTCTTCCAGTCATGAGTTCGAATGGACTGATACCTGTGGCTTTTGAAGGGGTTGCCCGCAGTACAGTTAGGACTGTGGGTAGGGCATCAATCCATTGGTTTCTGTGCTGTGCAACCTGTTTTGAGATGCTTTCTTTTATGGTGCGGTTAACACGTTCCACCATACCAGAGCTCTGCGGCCTGTATGAAACGTGGAATCTTTGTTTGATGTTCAGCATCTGGCATATGTTTTTCATCACCTGACCTGTGAAGTGTGTGCCCTGGTCAGATTCAATTTGGATTGGTGCTCCCCAGAGTGGGAGAATTTGGTTCGCTACCACACGTGCCACTGTGCTTGCACTGTTATTGCGAGTAGGAATTGCTTCAACCCATTTGGAGAATTTGTCAATTATTACAAGGCAATAACGATACCCCCCTTTGGCACTGGGTAGTGGGCCTATAAAATCCAATTGAAGTGACTCCCAAGGTCCTTTGGGTGGCTCTGGTCTACACAGCTTTGTACGGCCAGGCTTACCTTGGTTGATGGTGGCACATACGATGCATGTGTCACACCACCTTTGAATGTCTGATGCCATTTGCGGCCACCAGAAATTATTTTGTATCAGCTGTTGTGTTTTTGGAGCGGATACGTGTGCATACTCGTGGTACAACTTTATCACTGGTTTCTGGAGGGCTTCTGGAACAATGTATTTATCGTCTCTCAAAACCATGCCTTCAGTGACCTTGACTAGCTGGTCCTGCTGCAGGTGCGGTGTCAGCTCTCCATCAGAACTCCACAGTTCTTGTTGGTACTGTTTCAAGTCAACAGGAACAGTCTGAACCGCACTCACACCAGGAACAATCAATCTGTCAGGCTGCCATACATCTCCATTTTGTGCTGCTAATTTTGCTAATTGATCTGCAATGTTGTTGTTTTTTTCGTGCTCATCGGGATTCTTGTTAATGTGTGCGCGCACTTTGACAACGGAGAGTGAAGAATCGCGTGTTTTAATCTCCTGCCAAATCGAAGTTATGATGTTAAAATGTTTTATTGGCGTTCCGGCAGATGTGAGGAATTTTCTCAACTGCCACTGCGCCATAAAATCATGGACAGCACCGAAAGCGTATCGACTATCAGTGTAAACACACAGCGGTTCGTGATGTGATCTGATTGCTTCGAGTAATGCAATGAGTTCAGCTTCTTGCGCAGATGTGTTTTCGGACAGTTTGATTAGCAATTGGTTAGTTTCTGCTAATAATGCCTGTTTTAGACGCTCATAGATACTTTCGTCGTTTTCGTTATTTTTTCGGTTCATTACGTTGCCAGATTTCATTTCTTCGGTTAGTTTCGGTCTGAGCTCCTCAGGGATGGTGAGGAGAGCTATTTGCCAAACATCTCTAAATTCTAATTTGTACACCGTGGCCTGTAACATCAATGCTTCCCAGTAAGGTTGAAACGGCCCCTTTCTCGGCATAATTCCTACGATTTGTTTATGTCTAGAACATTCTTCGCATGTTAACGGGCGGCTGATTGTTGTGATTTCATCATCCGCGTTCGTCATGGTTTTAAGCACAGCGACTTTAACGGTTCTCTTTGGCAAATCATTCGATTGTTTTCGAGTCTTTACTGGGCTTCGCAGGTCTGGCTCTTCAGGCCCTTGGCTCACAAAAGCTCGTTTACGAGTTTCTCTCTGTGGCCTGTATAATAATTAGTAATTCGTCAGATCGCAATCTTTCGATTTCTTTGATATTTGTTATTGTTCGTTCGTTCTCGGCTATGGTCTTGAGGTCGTTACGACGAAGCAGATAAACAATTGCAGCGGGAATCTTTTTGTATTTTGCTTTTGCTTTTAGCTTCGCACCCTCGGCAGACTACCAGGATATTATTTCGTTGTTGCTCCAGCTTAATTGTAAACCCTTGTCGCTTAACCGAACAAGGAGTTTTTGCAATTGTACGCCTAGAATCTCCATTATCTCCTCATCTACGCTGCTGTGCTTTCCCTGAAAAGACATGTTTCCCTTCTAATTCTTCTCCCCATCGGATTTTCGGTTCCGGTCTAAACAAAGGGTATACCGACCCGTACTAAAAATGTGTCTATATGTGATGTGCAAACAATTTTTCCCTCAACACTAAAAGGTAAAAAGATCAACTTACCACAACAGCTGGAGATAGGTGAGAAGGAGTTCAAACCTCATTATCCCGGGCAAGCAGGGTTCAAGTTGAATGTCGCGCTGGAAAGGCGTTTCTCGTCTCTGGTTACGAGATCACGGAGGCGTGTCACCACTGTAAAGTCCGGCTCGATTGGTCCAAATTCGGCATCCAATCAGCGGTAGAAGGTTACTCTGCGTATTACTTGCCTTTCCTTTCACGCAACACAACAAGATTAAATGCAATATATTTTCTCATGTATTATCTCGTTATTATCTGACTCCATAAATGAAAAGGTTTTAATGATATCCGTGCATCATTAAACGTTAGCGAAGGTTTGTTTATTCTTTAAACTCTGATTATATTTTATCCGCTCAGATCAGGAAACTATATCACTTCGAGTTCCTCACCAGGTCTCCGGCACAATCTCGTCAGTTTCCGATTATCAAAACAGAGGTAATTGGCTGAATGTCTGGGATTTGCCGTAATTCACACGTACATAATCGAAGACATACACAGCCCCCTTGAATGCCACCTCAGGAACTTAATTCAATAACTTACTTTAGTAGCGTGCACTTATCTAAAGTAACATTAAATTAGAACAGAGGTTTTTAGACGTACCCAAATCTAGATCAAACAGCTGATTCTAGACGGAAACTACCCGTCTCCTCATTCAAGTACACTTGAATCTGATATCAGATATTAGTCGTCACTAAACTCTGACGCAAACTTGTGGAAATATACGAATCCGATAATCTACACGGGGGAAAACAATTCTCAGAGTCGGTTAGAATAAAATCAAACGTTTACAATTTATTGATCAGGTAATGATGTAATCATTTCAAATCCAATTCAGAGGATAAAATCATCAGTTAAGCATATCAATTCAGAAATCACAGAATTTGTAGAAATTATTACCTGTCAACAAAATTACACACAGCGGTTGTGTGGGCAGTCAACCTACAGACTCCCCCGACGTAAAGTCCGGCTCGATTGGTCCAAATTCGGCATCCAATTAGCGGTAGAAGGTTACTCTGCGTATTACTTGCCTTTCCTTTCACGCAACACAACAAGATTAAATGCAATATGTTTTCTCATGTATTATCTCGTTATTATCTGACTCCATAAATGAAAAGGTTTTAATGATATCCGTGCATCATTAAGCGTTAGCGAAGGTTTGTTTATTCTTTAAACTCTGATTATATTTTATCCGCTCAGATCAGGAAACTATATCACTTCGAGTTCCTCACCAGGTCTCCGGCACAATCTCGTCAGTTTCCGATTATCAAAACAGAGGTAATTGGCTGAATGTCTGGGATTTGCCGTAATTCACACGTACATAATCGAAGACATACACAGCCCCCTTGAATGCCACCTCAGGAACTTAATTCAATAATTTACTTTAGTAGTGTGCACTTATCTAAAGTAACATTAAATTAGAACAGAGGTTTTTAGACGTACCCAAATCTAGATCAAACAGCTGATTCTAGACGGAAACTACCCGTCTCCTCATTCAAGTACACTTGAATCTGATATCAGATATTAGTCGTCACTAAACTCTGACGCAAACTTGTGGAAATATACGAATCCGATAATCTACTCGGGGGAAAACAATCTCAGAGTCAGTTAGAATAAAATCAAACGTTTACAATTTATTGATCAGGTAATGATGTAATCATTTCAAATCCAATTCAGAGGATAAAATCATCAGTTAAGCATATCAATTCAGAAATCACAGAATTTGTAGAAATTATTACCTGTCAACAAAATTACACACAGCGGTTGTGTGGGCAGTCAACCTACAGACTCCCCGAACTTTTCTGCTCTTTTCCTTATAAACCCAGATAATTCAATTGTTACCAAATGGTGATGTCTGTCATTATAATTAGATTTTGGTTGTTTATTCAGGGGCTCACACTGTGAGGTCTGCCTGATTTTACATACAGGAGGTAGTCTGAATGAGGCTATTATGGGACACATCACTTTTCTCACATTTCATAACTTCTTTTAGCTTTTCATCATAGTTGGGAGAATGAGACCATGTCACCAGGCGCATTGTGATACATCAAAAGACACCAAACATGAGTAGTTACATTTTTGTACACACATAACATTGCATAAGGTTTTAGTGTATTTCAGGTGAGGAGGAGGGGGATGTGGGGGAGATGGTGTGGGTGAAGTGTGAAATGCACTGCGTGCTGCGTCTCCGAAGTTCCTGTTACATATGCAAGAGGGAGTTACATATTCAAGGGATAGTTCAAGTGTTAATTCCCAGGAGGGCCTTTTGTCACATTGAGGGGTCGATGAGACATACCGGCACCAGCCTTACAGAAGCTTTATCTCTTAGCTAATAATTCTTTTAAACACCATAAATCTAAACATAAACAGGCATTGCACATGTTTGACATGCAGAATATCATCCCTAATGCAGAATATCATCCCTAATGCAGAATATGAGGGTCATTTTTAGGAAATGGTGCAAATTGTGCTTGAAAGCCTTAGGATTGTTTAGATTTTAATTTGGAAAAGTCATTTTTTCTCATGCACACATGGATAATCATCCAGTCCACTCTTATTATCACTATTGGTCTAGATATATGCATTTTTAAATGGATCCTTAATTTTCAAAGTTGATATGAAACTGAAGTTGTCATACAAATAATATTTTCTTCCCTAACAAGGACAAATGTGGGCGGGGCTTGATTTTGTCTGTGGGGAATTGATTGGATGGTTGTGGTTTGCTATTGGCTGATCTCATGTGAGTGACAGGTTATAGCCCCGCCCACATCATCAGAGAAGAGATGCTGCGAGAGGAAGATATTCTGATTCAAGATTATTAAAACAATAATGATGATGTGCACGGATAAATCATTTATAATGAATACCGCACAATACTAGACCAAATACTAAATAACATGCAAGTTAATTCTCCACAATAAATGTTGTTGCATAACCACTGCTTTCATTGCCACGGGAAATAATAACATTATACTACTTACCTTGTCATTAAAAGCAAAATATCATGCATGAAGACCTTGCCCCCTATTAAAACACACAGTTATGATCAGGTGAATTTAAAAGGTTTACGGTTAAGATTTTAAGTGCATGCAACTCACAACTCACACTTATGCCATTGCACACACTTTCCCTAATGCATAGTGTTCAGATAATGTGACATTTAATGCTGTATATTTCATCTGCACGCTATCAGCTGCTGTCGCTCCTCAAATAATCATGTCGTAACTCTTTCTCTGAAGACGTACATGATCAACTTAAAGGCCTGCATCCAGTTAATGTTACACTGACATTGAATACCGTACAGCAATGTAAACACATTTATATTGTGTGCTTTATGAATTTATACTATAGCCTTTAAACTTGGTGTATAATGGTGATTCTGCACTTTTACCCGACTGACTGTTTCACCTCCACAATGAGGACTGAACCGGAGGAACCAGTTCTTATACAACTGCAAATACAATCCCAATGACTGACAGATGAGGCCAGACAAGCCCATTTCTGTCAGTTAACTGAGACATGTATATTAAGTTTGGATTGCATGACAGTCTCTTGCAGATTCTTTAATGGATTCTTAATCCTTAAAGTCGACATGAAAAAGAAGTTGCCATCATCTTTTCTTCCCTATGACGTATATCCGAGTGAAACGCTTAAACGCTTCTGGAACAAGAACAAATGTGGGCGGGGCTTGATTGTGTCTGTGGGGATTTGATTGGATGGTTGTGGTTTGGTATTGGCTGATCTCATGTGAGTGACAGGTTATAGCTCCGCCCACATCATCAGGGAAGAGATGCTGCGGGAGGAACTTATTCTGATTCAAGATTATTAAAATAATAATGATGTGCACGAATGAATCATTTATATACTGCATTCCAATATTTCATATTTAATAGTTCATGATGACTTTAAACATATAGGACATTGCATTTGACATTTACTGCTTGCAAAATATATTTGGACCCATCAGACTAAACTGGTTCAGACTCTGTAATGCCAAACCCTGGGTTGTTTTCATCAGGTTAGTAATCCCAGGTGTGACGAGTAACAAGCTCCTCTGAGATAAATCATGAACAGAAGCGCTGATAGTCTTTTCTCAATGCAAGCAATATACTGCTATCTCTCTCTCTCTCCTTTCCTTGCTCTCTTTTCCTGCTGCTGTTTGGCCAGGATGATGGAGACCAGACCATAATACTTGGCATGCAAACTGGGTGAAAATGACCTTATCTGACCTGAACTGTGTTGGCTTTCCTTTTCTCATTTTCTTTCTTTGAAACTATGATAAAGACATGCATGCATACCAAACCATATTAAACCAGATTCAATCCCAAACTAGAGGAAAATGCAAGTAACTAATGCTACAGTGATTCAGCTACCGTAAATTCATGTAATGTTTGGAGTTATTAGTTGATTTGATATTTTGTGTGGTAGAATTACAGATATTATGATATTAAAAGCTGTTAAGATAGTTTACATAGTTGATCGTTTTTTTAGTTGACATGCAAGCTAACTATTAATCCCTCCCTTTAGTCCTACCCTTTTCTTTAAGCATTATCCTTATAAAAAGTTATAAAGTTCATGTGCTCGAGTTTAGCCAGAGCAAAAAAATCTGCTGTAATTAAACATCAAACGTAAGCATGTTCGCTTTTAAAATGAACGGTAGCCTACTAAAACACGAGTGACCCACTGGAAATCAATCACTCATACACTTTTATTACTGTTGTCATAATAAATGCAGCTAAAACACACTTTGCGTGCTAACAGGGCGCGAGCGTGACTCAACAAAAAAAACTGAAGGAGGGTTTATAAAAGGAGCCTTGAGTCGCGCGGCGCGCACTTCACTTCACTTCAGGAACAGCGCGTGCACAAGTCTTTAACTCGCACGAGATCTTCTACACGAGTAAGTACTTCATGACTGTCACATGCACTTTAGCTTTCTGCTTTAAGTGCGCACTGTGAAACCATGCATTAGTGTCTCGGATGCATTACTTTACTTGCTAATAATTGCATGATTGACGGCGTCGTCACTGTCAGCAGTGTGTCTGAAGATATTCATAGAGCTCAAGCTGATATTACATAACGAGCAGATATCTACTCGAGTAAATCAATGCACGCATATCCAGACTGAGCTGCATAGGTTTTTAGTACAGCAATAGGCCCATGTGCTAATCTTGTTTTCAAGCATTTGCTTGACTTTTTTTTCATCGTATGTGCGCAAATGTGACCACAATGAATGGAGGCAAATGTTGCGTAATGCTCATGCATTGAGACAAAAAAACAATGGCGTTGTGCATGGGACATTGCCAGTATGCAATTCAGTAAACAATAGTAGTAACCCAACCAGTGTGCAAGTCTATCTTTACAATCGCTGCTTTACATTCCATCTGATTACTTCCTTTCGGCTGCTTTCGTGTGTTATGCAACTTCCTCTCTAACTGTTTTACTCTGTTGTTTTACAGTGGCTCCCTACACACTCACATACTTCGCGGTCAAAGGTTTGTATGAAAGCTGTTTCTTAATCTTGTCACATGATGCGTGTCTAACTGCGAAGCTGCGAGCAAAAGTGCAACTTTCAAACTTTGCAACACAAGCAATATGCAACTCTTATGTAACTCATATTTTAGTAGATGACTGAATCTGCATGCAACTTTTAAAATGCACATTATAATACAGCTTGTTATTTTACCAGACGATGCATAAATGCACTCTCTGCGCCATTCATAATCTTTGGCATCCGGCCAGCTCTTATTGTCCACTCAGACATTGTGTGTGAAGGCGTTTGCCCTAGATTGGGAATGAGGAATGAATGTCCGTGAACTTCAGCCTACATGCTCCGCTCATAAATTGGCAAATTGCAACACAGCTCCTCATGAATGATTGAATGTGAAGTTGTTATCTGTAACCAGTCTAAAGTAGTGTTTGTGGTATAATTTAGTCTAATATTCCTATGTGCTTTGAGGCATGTGATTGCACACTAAGAGGGTTGTACTACAGTACACCGTGTCATGTGCGTTTGCAGGCAGATGTGGAGCCTTGAAGATGATGCTGGCCGACTATGGGCAGCAACTGAAGGAGAACCTGGTGACCTTTGACGATTGGATGAAGGGGGATCTAAAAGCCAGCTGTGTGAGTGTCTTTATTTTTATATAGGATTGCATTTTTAATTGTATAAATGTAAATAATCCATGCATGGTTTATGCATTTAGCTTGAGCTGAATTGCCTGGTCTGCATATTGATCATTTCTTGCTTGATTCGTTTTTAGCTCTTTGGACAGTTGCCTAAATTCCAGGATGGGGACCTGGTCCTGTATCAATCCAATGCTATGCTGAGGCATGTGGGTCGCAAACATGGTAAAAAGAAAAAAAAAATTGTAGTTCACCCAGAAATGTAAATTCTGTCATTATTTTCTCTCTCTAAACCTGTATTCATTTCTTTTTTTTCTGTTGATAAATATAAAGCAAACAGTTAATGGTCCCCATTGACTTCAGTATTAATTTCTATACCATGGATCATCAATTGGGACCAGCAACTGCTTGACTACCAACATTCTTCAAAATATCTTCCTTTATATTCAACAGAAAAAAGAACAACATAAATAAACGCGAGTAAATAATGACAGACATTTCATCATTTGAATGCATCAGAATCAAATCAAGCTTACTTAAGTTTACTTTAAAAATGTTAGAATGGGAAAGTTGGAAAACCTTTTGTGAAATATACAAACCGAGCATCCTACTCTATCCCAAAATGCAATGCAATGCAATGAACCAAAAGTATTATCAGCCATGATTGATTTAAATTTACTTGATATTTACACTTTATGCATTAAGATGAAAACTGGACGTCTCTCGCTGATTTAAACATGCATACTACTGTATTCAATCTTTATTGCGTAATGCATACGACTGTATGTATCCTCTCACACATTCAGCTGCATATGGAAAAAACGACTGCGAGGCTTCTCTTATCGACATGATGAACGACAGCGTTGAGGATCTGCGCCTAAAATATATTAAGATGATCTACCAGGAATACGTGAGTACTGTAAATCTCACAGGTGTTTAGACACTGGAAATTAAAAAGAATCACCCTTTGAGATATTTTTAGAGCAAATGCATGATAAATATGAATGTTTTGTCAGCAATATGACCCTAGACGTGTGTATTATTTCGTGTAGGAGACTGGTAAAGAAGCGTTCATCAAAGATCTGGCCAACCATCTCAAACCATTTGACGCCATTCTGGCCAAAAACAAATCTGGCTTCCTGGTCGGTGATCAGGTGAGGCTTCCAGTAGAAATACTAACTCGTTTTAGTACTTGTTCAATTCTAACCATCACCAATGTTTCATGTCTCTTCCTCACAGATCTCATTTGCGGACTACAACCTATTCGACCTTCTGTTGAATCTTAAAGTCCTTTCCTCCACCTGTCTGGACTCCTTCCCGGCACTCAAGAGCTTCGTGGATAAGACTTCTGCCCGGCCCAAAGTCAAAGCCCTGCTGGAGAGTGACGACTTCAAGAAAATGCCCATCAATGGCAATGGCAAACAGTAATTCCTCAGCTCTACACAACATTCTCAAACAACGGCACTTTCTGTTAAAAGGCCTTAACTGGTGCTCTGTGATTTAGCTAAATATCTCACGTCTTTGTAGGAATATGTATTTTGTATCTTTAACTGTTTTTGATGGTGTTTACTAACAGAAATTAGTGTCAATTATTATGAATAAAAAAATTAAACATCCAGAATGGTTTAATTGCTGTTTTTTTATATACTTTGATGCAGAGCAATCCTACACCTATATATGAAATTAAATTGCATTAAAATATAACCACTTTATTTGAATTATTTTCAAGCACTCTCATGAGCCCTACTGAATATGCATGTTTGCTTCTAAATAGAAATGATGTAGATAAAATGGACCAGTGATGAGCATTTGTTACTCTTTTGTTTGATATCAAAATATTTATATGAACATATTTGTTCTATTTCCATGTTATATATTATAGTTATATTAGATATTTATTATATTATTTAAAATGTTTTCTATTAAATTCAATATTATAAAAAATATATAATATTGGTATGTTTTATAATATTGCACTTATTGCAAAAAAGTTAAATGATGACACTAAGTCATAACTATAAGATATAAAGCCGAAGTTGTTAGATAAGTCGGAATTTTGTCAAGCAAAGTCATAAATATGACATTTGTTAAGTCAAATTTATGACATAAAAAGGTGAAATGATTACATTCGAAGTCGTAGTTTTGACTCACAAGTCACAATTATTAGATAAAAAGTTATAACTTTGACTTCATCTTATAAGTATGACTTAATGTGTGATAATGCGGACTTTTTAATGTAATTTATGATTTACAAAAGCATGTTTTTTTTTATTTCCTATGGGATGGAAATGGGCCAGACTTTTATTTTGATAGCGTCTTATCAGTCTTTTATTTTGAAAGCATTCTCATTCCGGCTTTTATTTTGAAAGCATTCTCACTCAGACTTTTATTTTGAAAGCGTCTCGATCTGGCGTGTCTCTGCCTTCACGCTTCTGTCATCTCCCCTAGCCCTCAGTCTGCACAGTTAGCATTAGCAAGGTGCAGTTTTCTGCAATGTCTTCTGTTGAAGAAATGCCCAACTCCGTGGCGGAGAGTTTGGAGGAGGACGGAGTGGAAGAGGAGAACATTGTGGACGAGGCAGAGATGGAGTACGAGGAGCCTGTTAAAGGAGGTTATATCTTCTACAGGTGAGTTTAGCAGGCTAACAGCTAGTTTAGCATGATAACTCTGAATGAGAGTGTGCGGCCAATCACTTCAATTACAGATGTTTAATTTACTCATTCTCCTCTTTATTGTGTTGGACGTCAGCTTTTAGATGACACGGTTCGTGACATGCAATCAATGCACACCAGTGTACAGAGAGCTGTATTAGTTAACGTTAAATGTGTTTTTGACCTGACCTGAATCAGGATCGCTTTAAAAATAAAGTTTGATCAAATCCCCTGAGCAAGTTTTATATATTCTAAGTTAACAGTTTGCAACCACTAAAATAACTCTCATTATTATGAGAGTTCATTTCTCATTTTCTGAGTGATTCACATGATCTGAAAAGAGTCCCTGTACTTGTAATCCTTGGCCGAATGATTCTGTTTAATTCAGATCAGGACTATTAGAGTCTGTTAATCCTGATTTACAGTAGATGTTTTCTGTGGTTAGTTTAATTGATTCTGAGTGAGTCACACAGGATTTTCCTTAAATTTGAGCCTAAAGAAGTTTGTTCGATATCCCCCATTTTCTGAGGGATTCAAATGAACCGATTACAAGTTTGTGAGAATGAAGAGATTCAAATGAACCGTTTTCTTGATTGATTGATTCATTCTATTGACACTCTGACCCCTATAGCTGTTTTACTGATGTTCTCTGTCACTTCTCTTTATTTCTGCCTGATTCTGAATAAAACTTGCTGAAGAGGATTATGATATTTAATAAGAACTAAATCAAAATAAAAAGGCAGGACTAAAAGAGCCTTAAAGTCAGCATGAAACCGAAATTGCACTAGTTTGTTCCTCTCTATTATGACGTGTGTCCGAGTGAAACGTTTCTGGAACAAGAACAAATGTGGGCGGGGCTTGATTTTGTCTGTGTGGTTTGATTGGCTGGTTGTGGTTTGCTATTGGCTGATCTCATGTGAGTGACAGGTTGCCCCGCCCACATCATCAGAGACGAGAAGAGATGCTGCGAGATAATAATGAATAAATAAAGAATAATAATGAGCACCAATAAATAATTTATAATAGCCTAAACACTGCAATATTCCATATTTCAATTTTGATTATATGGCGACTTTAATCCACATGAGAACATTGATATTATTATTTCATTTATATTATTATTGATGCCTGCTGATTCAAAATGACATATCGAGTCATATCACATTCAAGGTCTTAACCGAATCGCTTTGGCTCTATTAATTCAAAATAGAGTCCATTTGATGAAGTCTTGATAAAGTGAAATGACTGGGCTCTTTTACTAGCAAGTGTATGAACTCATTTAATGTGCTTGTTTTGTTCTTTTAGGGACAGAAAAGAGTGGGCCGATCTGGAACCGGTTCCTCAGGATGACGGGCCAAACCCTGTGGTGAAGATTGCTTATTCAGAGAAATGTAAGTGCCTTTTATTCAATGACATTTGCACTCTTTCACACATTATCACTGTCCCGTTTCTTTCATGTCTCTCGTATCGCTCGTTTTCTTCTCACATTATTAAATAATCCCAATTGTTCTTTTTCAGTTCCATTCATTTATTTAAGTAGTCATGCAATTAATGTGGTTATGTGAGCCGTAATTATCACAAAATAAATTGTTTCAGTCCAGTTCAAGTCCCGATCATGCTGTCAGAGTTAATTTTCTGATAATGACTAGCTTTTTGTATGCTGTTAGTTGTTGGTTTAGTTAAAGTCCCCCTGTAGTCAATAATTGTATCCCTTAAAACTTGAAAAAAATTGACATGCCTTAAAATATCTTGACTGTAACTCGACACCGTTGCCTCATTTAGTATGCGCGGTTCTATGAATATGCGAATGAGCCCCGCCTCCACTCACTCGCTCAGCTCAGAGATCCACTGGTTGACGATCACACGTTGATCTGATTGGTTACAAGGTCGTTTGTGACGTCAGAAACACCAGCGATTTCAAACCGTGTTTTTGAGACTGTCTTTGGTTCACTGCAGTTTTAAGCAGAAAACACTCAGCAATGCTGTCGACTTATGAACTTACACACGGTTTAAGCGTATTAAAAACACTACATAGACACATAAACAACATTAAAAGCTGGATTTTCACCACAGGGGGACTTTAAGGCACATGAAATGTTAAAGGTTTGTCTTGTCATCTGCAGTCACAGACGTGTTCGACATGTTCAGAGCGCTCCTGAAGAACGACGAGAAAAGTGACCGAGCGTTTGCACTGACGGCTGAAGCCATCGAGCTCAACGCCGCCAATTACACAGTGTGGTGAGACCACGGATATTTAAATTAACATATAAATGTGAAATATGTTACAGCCCAGTGCACTTTTAAGGGCAAACCTGATACAAAACCGTTCAAAAATGTCTCAATTATTATCAATGTTGAAAAAAGTCGTGCTGCTTCATAATTGTGTGGAAACCGTCATGCATTTAAATTTTCAGGATTCTTTGAAAAGAAAGTAAAAAAAAAAACAGCACTTATTTGTAATAAAATTTAGGGGTGGAACAGTACATGTATTCGTATTGAACCGAAACGGTACGGGCGTCACGGTTCGGTGCACGAATTTACACGGAGAATACACGGTATAAAGATAAATAAAACTCGCGTGCAAATTAATTAATGTAATGCGGAACTAGTGTTAGATACGCGGGTTCTTTAGGCACACATAATCTGTACCATCGGCTTAG
>CM060604.1:1427401-1469901 GCA_030578255.1 Tiaroga cobitis
TTATGAGAGAATTTTTTCTTGAAAAACATTTTTTTTCACTGTTTTTATCAATTAATGAGTTACTTAATGAATTAATGAATTAAAAATTCTCTCGTATTTCTGAGATAATTAACTCGTTAATTCAGAAAAACAGAGCAAAAACTTTTTTCCATGAAAAATTATCTCGTAATTCTGAGATAATTAACTCGTTAATTCAGAAAAACAGAGCAAAAACTTTTTTCCATGAAAAATTATCTCGTAATTCTGAGATAAACTCGTTAATTCAGAAAAACAGAGCAAAAACTTTTTTCCATGAAAAATTATCTCGTAATTCTGAGATAATTAACTCGTTAATTCAGAAAAACGGAGTAGATTTTTTTCCTCAAGCAAATGCAATACGCTTCCGTACCTTTCCCAGTCTGCACTGTGTTGCAGATTTAAACCTCCTGCTTGCTTTTGTCTGCAAAAAGCTATTGAAAAGCAAGTTCAAGACACTTGAGTCGTGTGTTAAGTGTGTGTTGTTGTGTGTAGGCACTACAGAAGAGTTTTACTGCAGGCTCTAGATAAAGACCTGAGAGAAGAGATGAGGTATATCACGGCCATCATAGAAGACCAGCCCAAGAACTACCAGGTTTGGTAAGTCCACCTCAGCCAGTGGGTTCACATGAAGTTTGGCAAGTATTGATGTTTTCCTCAGCAAACACCACTAATAATCATAGGCATAAATAATGTTACATTTTTACTGTTTTTTTTTTCATTTTGCAATTTGCATAATCTGTCATACATGCGATGTTTTTTTGATGTTCGTCTGTCTTCAGTGTGTAATGTTGCAGTTTGAGGATGAAAAAGCTCTGCAAAGTCCCAGTTCTTCTCTATATCAGTGTCAGTGTTTCTGAACTCCTGAAACGCCTCCATTGTAGTCTTGAGTTTCTCCCGGGAACACGTCACAATATTCCTCATTATAATAATTCATGGGCAGAATAAAGGGGCGGGGCCTGGTTGAGTTAGTTAGTAGTGTGTTAAACTGGCGGTTATGGGAAGGGGCGGGACATTTCCCAAACACATTTGAAGCCCTCGACCAATCACAGCACACTGATCCAGCCGACCAATCAGAGCACAGTGTGCTTTTCAGAAGGAGGGGCTTCATAGAGACAGGAAGTAAACAGAGCGTTACTGACAGACTGGGAAGAGAGGAGCCGCAACAAAGTGAAATAATTATTATTTGTTAAACAATTTGTGCAGGCATCACAGGCGGATGGTGGTGGAGTGGCTGAACGACACATCGGATGAGCTGCAGTTTGTAGCAGAAATTCTCAGTCAAGATGCAAAGAATTACCACGCGTGGCAACACAGACAGTGGGTCATCCAGGTACAGATTCACGGTTCGCTGATCTGCATGCATGTAGTGTTGTCAAAAGTACAGACTTCGGTACCAAGTCGATACTGAAATTAAAAAAAATGAGCGCTGTTGAGCGGCATCATAAACACCTCTGATTGGCCATTGTGTTCACGAGCTCATCGGATATGTCTGTGATTGGCTATTGGCTCTGATCAATGGCGCTCCTCTGCGAGCGCTTACACAGATACACACGGGAGCGTTTGAAAGCAGGCATCTATCAGCGGATTGGTTCAGCTTGTGCATTCAACAGCTCCCGCTCCCGTTTAAAAAAAAAAAACTTTCAAACACTTCTGTGTGCTCTCAAACCGTTGCGTTGATCATTGTAGCCAAACCAAGCGTGCCGCACAAGCCCTGAAAAGTGAAGCCAAAGCTTCTCGATCGCCCGCCGGTGGCCGGTCCCAGTATAGCTCATAAACCCAGTCTCGATCGCCCCCCGGTGGCCGGTCCCAGTATAGGTCATAAACCCAGTCTCGATCGCCCCCCGGTGGCCGGTCCCAGTATAGCTCATAAACCCAGTCTCGATCGCCCCCCAGTGGCCGGTCCCAGTATAGGTCATAAACCCAGTCTCGATCGCCCCCCGGTGGCCGGTCCCAGTATAGCTCATAAACCCAGAGTCTCGATCTCCCCCCGGTGGCCGGTCCCAGTATAGCTCATAAACCCAGAGTCTCGATCTCCCCCCGGTGGCCGGTCCCAGTATAGCTCATAAACCCAGAGTCTCGATCGCCCCCCGGTGGCCGGTCCCAGTATAGCTCATAAACCCAGAGTCTCGATCGCCCCCCGGTGGCCGGTCCCAGTATAGCTCATAAACCCAGAGTCTCGATCGCCCCCCCGGTGGCCGGTCCCAGTATAGCTCATAAACCCAGAGTCTCGATCGCCCCCCCGGTGGCCGGTCCCAGTATAGCTCATAAGCCCAGAGTCTCGATCGCCCCCCGGTGGCCGGTCCCAGTATAGGTCATAAACCCAGAGTCTCGATCGCCCCCCGGTGGCCGGTCCCAGTATAGCTCATAAACCCAGAGTCTCGATCGCCCCCCTGGTGGCCGGTCCCAGTATAGGTCATAAACCCAGAGTCTCGATCGCCCCCCGGTGGCCGGTCCCAGTATAGCTCATAAACCCACAGTCTCGATCGCCCCCCCGGTGGCCGGTCCCAGTATAGCTCATAAACCCAGAGTCTCGATCGCCCCCCCGGTGGCCGGTCCCAGTATAGCTCATAAACCCAGAGTCTCGATCGCCCCCCGGTGGCCGGTCCCAGTATAGCTCATAAACCCAGAGTCTCGATCGCCCCCCGGTGGCCGGTCCCAGTATAGCTCATAAACCCAGTGTCTCGATCGCCCCCTGGTGGCCGGTCCCAGTATAGCTCATAAACCCAGAGTCTCGATCGCCCCCCGGTGGCCGGTCCCAGTATAGCTCATAAACCCAGAGTCTCGATCGCCCCCCGGTGGCCGGTCCCAGTATAGGTCATAAACCCAGAGTCTCGATCGCCCCCCGGTGGCCGGTCCCAGTATAGCTCATAAGCCCCGCCTCCCCGTGTTATTCAACGGCACGCGAGACCAACTAAACAATTAAATTACACTTCAAATATCGTTTTTCCAAAGACGGTTTCTGTCATATACTGTAGTTTTTATCACGCTGATGTAATTTCAAGAGTTTGTTTTTAAAATAAGTTTTTAGTTAGTTATTTGATGCGGTGGTGTGACGTCATGATTGACAGCTGTGATTGACAGGTTCTCTGAGCGAAGTAGTCACTGAAGCACCAACGGACTTTTTTTCGGGGTCTTCGGAGGACTGAGGAGATTGGAGCTTTAAATTAAATATCTAAATTTCTATAATTAATTATTTCACACAGACATAATGGGTTGTTCTGCAGTGTGATTGCGGTTGATTCAGCGAGAGTGGGGGCGGGGCCTTGATTTCGCGGCTTTACTTCCTGCTCACGACTGCGCAGGTCTGGTCCCGAGATCGCTTCTGCGTGGACTCAAGTCCCAAGATGTCAGCGCCATATCGGGACACTGGCGGCTTCAGTTCTCACCAAATGGAAGAGAGCGAAGGGGCGTCGTCCATCTTTTTTTACAGTCTATGAGCCAATCACAGACATATCCGATGAGCTCGTGAACACAATGGCCAATCAGAGGTGTTTATGATTCCGCTCAAAGAGTCACATTTTTCAAATTTCAGAATCGACTTGGTACCGAAGTCAGTACTTTTCACATGTTCATGTTGTGAGTCTGTGTGTCACAGGAGTATAAGCTGTGGGATGGAGAGCTGGAGTATGTGGAGGAACTGTTAGAGGAGGACGTGAGGAATAACTCGGCCTGGAATCAGAGACACTTCGTCATCAGTCACACCAGCGGATACTCCGACCCTGCCATCCTCGACAGAGAAGTGCAGTGAGTCTTATTCATTGACAAAACCAATCCACAACCTTTTTTGCTCAAAGATAAAAATTCTCACGCAAAAATACCAATGATCACAATTCATTTTTGTTTTGGTTCTCAGGCTTTCAAAGTTTTGACAGATTATTCATCAACTTGTGATGCATCCGAAAAAATTTGCAATAATGAAAAGTTTAAACTGATTTTGTCCTTGGTTCAAAAGGAAATCTGTATATTTCCTTACTACATACTAGGGCTGGGTTAACAATATTGACTTCTCTCTTTTAATCGATTCTCGTTTTTAACAACCGGTATCGATTCTTAAATTGACGAATGAACAATTTCGTAGCGCTTCCATTCAATAAATCACAATAAGCTTGTTTTAAATGTTTTAAAATGTGCTTTGTTACTTCTTAGCTCAGTTGTTTTACGAAATTCAAACAATAAATAGCTTTTTGTGGCTCTTTAATGTGCCTCAGATCAAGCAAAGCGGCACGTGAACGATCATCCCTTCCGCTTTACTTCTAGTTACAGCACAAAATAAACATGAGTGAACATCAGAAGGTATGTTGGAAGATATTTAATGTATGTTTGAATAAATCCATCATTTTTTTATGACAACCACCATTTAAATGTTTGAAAACAAACAAACAAGTAGAAACATTGTCATTAAATATGTATTATAACGTTATTATTGAGTTTTTCTAACCCTGTGTGTCATGTTTTGGGTCAAAATACCATTAATGTAATCATTAATACAATAAATAAAGCAATAGATTAAATTAAATCAATAATTCCAATCAAATGAAACATAAGCCATCTTTGCACCGCAGTGGCACAAGCTGCATTTAAATGTACTTACACACAGTTTAATGCTGTTCACAAGTGGCATGAATGCAATTACAATTGCATAAATAATGTTTTTAATAAAAAAATGTTCAATAGAGAAATATTAAATGATGAAGCTTTTACATATTAAACTAAAATCAACTGTATGTGGCGGCAAGTCAGTGTCATAATAAGTGAGTCATTCATACAGTCATTCATTCAGTAACGAATCAAGTGGCTGACTGTATTTATGAACGAGTCATTGAATCATTGACTCCTGATTCGTTCAAAGCCGCAGATTCTTTCACTTAATGTATGGAGATGCACAAGTTCTCCTGTGGCTTTCATTGAAACTGTTTTGTTGTGAAATAGAGCAAACAATACTGTTTAAATTGTAAAAAAAATTCGTTTGTTGAACTGTAGAGCAAACAATACTGTTTAAATTGTAAAAAAAAGTTTGTTGAACTGTTGTGTAAAATCAATGTCACATTTTGAATCGTGTGGATGATCGGTCGTTCTTGCTCGTGTTATCGACATTAAAAACAAGAACTCATACAGGGTGTGTTTTTGTATGGAAGGGAGTTTGAGTCTTAAATCGATCTCAATGCACAGCCTGTGTCTATATTTGTTCTTGATGCTGCAAGTGCTAAAACACAGCTTTTACAAAGGTACATTGTCGAGAACAGCAGTAATGCAGCGTGATTTGCTAAGGCACCAGACTCTGCACACGACCTATCATATGTGTGGATGCAGTCAGTTTTGACCACACAAGATGAGGGGATTTGATTGGATGTCATGTTTGCAGCACCATTTTCCTGTTTTTACAATGCAAAAATGTATATCATGAAACGGAGTCGTTGCGCCGCTCGCATGAATCCCTTAAAGCTGCTTGTCTGATAACTTAAAAAAAATTGTGTGTAAAACTACCAGTGGTCACAACTAATTTTTTTTTACATTTTTGATTCACATTTTTCTTAGACTTTCAAAGCAGATTTAAGAGTGATTATTAAATAACTTGACACATCTAAAAAAAGTACAATAATTAGAAGTTCACACGTCTTTATTTCAAAAGGAAATGTCTTACTATATATCGTCGTTAACGCTTTATAGTGCACTTTCAAGATTTATATCATATAAAATGGGTCATTAGTGTCGCCGCGCTGCATTATGAATAACTTAAAGCTGCTTGTTTGAAGAACACACAAGTGTGGTTCCTCTCCAAACAAAAACTGCAACGTGAATGTTTATTTGATTCCACCTGCTTTTAAAATGTCATTCAATTCAAAAATGGATTAAAGAAATCATTATTGGACCAATACAGAAATTAAAAGACAGTGCAAAAGTTCATTTATTTCACTAATTCAACTTAAAAGGTGAAACTAATTTATTACATAGACTCATTACATGCAAAGTGAGATATTTCAAGCCTTTATTTGTTATAATTGTGATGATTATGGATTACAGCTTATGAAAACCTTTTCACAATATTCTAATTTTGACTTTGGGGTTTTCATAAGATAAGCCATAATCATTAAAATTATAACTAATAAAGGCTTGAAATATCTCACTTTGCATGTAATGAGTCTATATAATATATTAGTTTCACCTCTTAAGTTGAGTTACTGAAATAAATGAACTTTTGCATCATATTCTAATTTTTCGAGTTTCACCTGTACTTAGGAATGGAATTGTAATTTAAAAGTATTGTTGTATATTGTTGTAAGTTATTGTAAGACCTGAAAGATTATATGCGGTAATTGGATATCTATTTAAGTTGTTTTGATATTATTTTGTGAAATAAGGGGCGGGATTAAATAAGCGAATTGTTTCTGCCTAATCCTTTTATTTATTTATTTTGTTTAGTTTTTTTGTTGGTAAATTTTGATTGTTGTGTTGTATTTTGTGGTTTTAAAATTGTTTTGCTGATTGTTCGAGATAAAAAAAAAAAATTAAATTAATCTTTTTTTTTTTTTTGAATTCATATTTAAAGACTTGTATTTGTTACTGGCAAGTAAAAATGACCACTTACCAATGCAATGCCCCCCTCTCTCTCATATTTTATAAAACAATGAAGAATATAGAGGAATTTGAAAATATAAAGAAATGTTGTGCTTTGATAAGGATGATGAATGAAATTTTGCTAAATGCCTGGAGTAAAGTGTATGTTTATTGTTTTTATGATTTATTAGTGTTAAAGTGTCTCTCTCTCTCTCTCTCTTTAGGTACACACTGAAACAAATAAAGAAAGCTCCTCACAACGAGAGCGCTTGGAACTATTTAAAAGGGTGAGAGCTGCAAACAGATATAAACATACAGTACATTTCAAACATATACCAGCAGATGGCAGATGCTCACCAGTGACAGAAGAAGACAAACACAGTTTGCACTGAAGAGTCTGAATAAATGTTTATAAGAATATATGGACAAAAACATAACATGGATCATTAATAGATCCAGTGTTTGCCAAGGCAAGCATCACTGTTGCTGTTGCTCATACTTTGAAATAAATAAATACCAGTTTTAAACATTGCTTATTTATTTAGACGTGTACAGTGTTTATCTCAATTCAATTTTCAATTTCAAATTAGCTTTATTAGCATGACTGTGTATCACAATGTTGTCAAAGCATTAACATATACACTGCAAAAAATGCTTTTCTTACTTAGTACTTTTGTCTCGTTTCCAGTCCAAATATCAAAACATTCTTAAATCAAGATGCATTTACTAGATGAGTAAAATGCCATTATATATTATGTCTCGTTTTCTGAGGGAATTAATCAAAATGAAGTGAGTTGTTGCTTAAAACAAGCAAAATGATCTGCCAGTGGGGTCGGAAAAATAATCTTGTTTTTGTTTAAATTAACATTATTTTTCCGACCCCACTGGCAGATCATTTTGCTTGTTTTAAGCAACAACTCACTTCATTTTGATTAATTCCCCCAGAAAACGAGACATAATATATTATGGCATTTTACTCATCTAGTAAATGCATCTTGATTTAAGAATGTTTTGATATTTGGACTGGAAACGAGACAAAAGTACTAAGTAAGAAAAGCATTTTTTGCAGTGATATTGTATATAAATAATAAAACAGACAAAACATGTATGTGTAGATCATGTGATATGTGTGTGTGTGGGCTCTGTGACTCAGGATCCTACAGGATGGTGGTTTGTCCTCGTATCCTGGACTTCTGGAGCAAGTGACCAAGCTTCAGGACTCGTGCAGTTCTCCATATCTCACCGCCTTCCTGGTCGACCTCTACGAAGACGCTCTGGAGACCAACAACTCCAGCCACGACCAGCGAGAGACACTCAACAAGGCCTTGGAGGTGAGCTGGGACTTCACACACACTAAAAACAAGGGCCATGTTTACATGAACATCATTTTACCTTTCAGATCCTTATTACTGGGTATCGTAACAAAATTTCCGATACCGATACCTTGACTTCGATACCGGTTCCTGAACGATACTTTTTTCCGACACCAATTTTAGGAAATCCGTTTTAACAATATTACATTACCTCATTATTATTATTAAAAAAAAATCAGTTTGTTGACTTTTTTTACACTCATATTTAGAGTCTGTGAAAAAGCAACAATGCTAAAGTTTTCTATGTTTCCTAATCATTCATACTAGTTGCTTAAATTTGACTTTTTGAAATTTAAGTCCTTAAACCCTTGAAAACAGTCATATTTTACAAAAAGGTACTTGAAAAGTGTTTGACTTAAATAAAATATATATGAAATTTCTTCTTTTTTGTTGTTGAAAAAGCACTAATACAATCTTTTCATGCAAAATTAACACTGCAGTCCGTCTGATAAACCCCCATCAGACCTTTTCTCTATACAAAGTATGCCAAAATTATAATATACAGGTGAAACTCGAAAAATTTGAAGATTGTGCAAAAATGTATTTCAGTAATTCAACTTAAAAGGTGAAACTAATACATTATATAGACTCATACCATGCAAAGTGAGATATTTCAAGCCTTTATTTGTTATAATTGTGATGATTATGGATTACAGATATGAAAACCTTTTCACAATATTCTAATTTTGACTTTGGGGTTTTCATAAGCTGTAATCCATAATCATCAAAATCATAACAAATAAAGGCTTGAAATATCTCACTTTGCATGTAATGAGTCTATATAATATATTAGTTTCACCTTTTAAGTTGAATTACTGAAATAAACTTTTGCATCATATTCAAATTTTTTGAGTTTCACCTGTTAAATATTATTTATTTAACAATAATAGCCATTATAAATTTAGTATTTAATATGCATCATTAAAAACTTTGTAAGTTGTATTTTGGAAACCTTACATCTGTAAATTTGAGTTTAAAAAAATACTAAAGACATTGTTTGATAAGTGCGACCTGTGATTGTAGTGCTTGAAAAGTTTCTTTTTACAGTATCTGTACGAACCCTGTTATTAAGCCTTTATTAAAATAAGATACAGTCTTCATAGGTTTGAATATACCAGTAGACAAGTAATCAAAAATGCTATTTTTCTCCCTGCTACTCTCTTGTATACAGTCATATGCCTTCTGTGTTATTAAATGCATTTACTTCATGCATGCATATTCAGAATATAACCAAATGCTGATATTACTGTGCATTTAAACGTGCTTTCTGTGAAGTTTACATACATACTGCCTTACAGTAAATAGCACCATATTTATTGTTTTAAATCGTTGAATAATCTTCAAAGCGTGTAATTGATGCAAAACTGCTGTTGTAAAACTTTGCAAAACGTACATAATATGCCTCGTATGCAACATTACAACTCAGTTTAGGAGCGATTTATGATGTATAACACAATCAAATGCAGAGTTTTTCATCATAAATATTAATAGTAATTAGCCCGTGTTCCATGTAAAGCGTTTTCATAAAGAATACGTGGTTTTATCCGTTGGTGTAGTAATTATATTTCATCTCTTGTAGTGTTCAGGTTCACTCACAGATATCTATATTTTATAGAATCTGTTGAATATTTCAGTTTCGTACAAAACAATAGACATAATCCACGTCCAGTGATTTGGGTAATTAGAGACTTTTGAAATTCTGTTTTTAGCTGAAAGCACTTGTCTTTAAATATTAACTCAACACAACTTTAATAGATGTTAATTAATTATTGATCTATGCTCTCATATCAAACTAAACGCATATAAAGCGTTACATGACTGCCTCCGCATAACAGAGAGCTTGTCTGCGCCGTGAAGAACAGAAAATCAGAACCGAAAGTGTTATTCGTCTCCTGAGGATCTCTCCGTGACAGGCCTTGTGTTTTCCTCTGCAAACGTGCGGATGTTGTGTGTGTGTGTGTGTTGAGGTTAATGAGATTTCTTTTCTGTGCGTTTCTCATCCTGAGCCACAATGATGATCATGATGGAGTTGAAAACGATTTTCTGTTTTGAAATTGAGGCCGTGTGTGTGTGTGTGTTTTTAAAAAAAGGGTTCCATCACCCTCGCACGCATATGAGCTGAGGAATATGAAAGCGTTCAGAGGACAAATGTCCACGGATATGAAATGTGTAGTTCTGTGCTGAGACAAAAAAAAGAAACTTTATTAAGTGAATTGCATAGTTCTGGAACTTTATTCTCTGAGTCCTCACGTCATTCTAGAACCAATTTTATTTTGGAACACATTTAGTTCTAGATTGGATCAGAACTGAATCTATTATAATGGATTTTTCATGATTGTAAAGAATTGGACATTTGAACTCTAACATGGTTCTAGAATGGTTCTAAACGATTATTTGATGAAACCCTTAAACCGTTCTAGAATGGTTCTTTTGTGGAACCCTCACATAGTTCTAGAATGTTTGTGATGTTTCTACAGTGGAACCCTTAGAATAGTTCTACAATTGGTTCTGATGGGTTCTACTGTGGAAACCTCACACTGTTCTAGAACATTTCTGATGGTTTCTACAGTGGAACTCTCAGAACAGTTCTAGAATGGTTCTAATGTGGAAACGTCACACTGTTCTAGAATGATTGTGATTGTTTCTACAGTGGAACCATCAGAAAAGTTCTAAAACGGATCTGAGGGGTTCTAAAGTGAGACCTCACATGGTTCTAGAACATTTCTAATGGTTTCTACAGTGGAACTCTCAGAACAGTTCTAGAATGGTTCTGATGGGTTCTAATGTGGAAACGTCACACTGTTCTAGAATGATTGTGATTGTTTCTACAGTGGAACCATCAGAAAAGTTCTAAAACGGATCTGAGGGGTCCTATAGTGAGACCTCACATGGTTCTAGAACATTTCTGATGGTTTCTACAGTGGAACTCTCAGAACAGTTCTAGAATGGTTCTGATGGGTTCTAATGTGGAAACGTCACACTGTTCTAGAATGATTGTGATGGTTTCTACAGTAGAACCATCAGAACAGTTCTAAAACGGATCTGAGAGGTTCTATAGTGAGACCTCACATAGTTCTAGAACATTTCTGATGGTTTCTACAGTGGAACTCTCAGAAAAGTTCTAGAATTGTTCTGATAGGTTCTAATGTGGAAACTTCACACGGTTCTAGAATGATTGTGATGGTTTCTACAGTAGAACCATCAGAACAGTTCTAAAACGGATCTGAGGGGTTCTATAGTGAGACCTCACATGGTTCTAGAACATTTCTGATGGTTTCTACAGTGGAACTCTCAGAACAGTTCTAGAATGGTTCTGATGGGTTCTAATGTGGAAACGTCACACTGTTCTAGAATGATTGTGATGGTTTCTATAGTATAACCATCAGAACAGTTCTAAAACGGATCTGAGGGGTTCTATAGTGAGACGTCACATGGTTCTAGACTATTTGTGATTTGTTTCTACGGTGGAACTCTCAGAACAGTTATAGAATGGTTCTGATGGGTTCTATAGTGAAAACTTCACATGGTTCTAGAATATTTGTGATGGTTTCTCCAGTGAAACTTTACAATAATTCTAAAATGGTTCTTATGGTTTCTACTGTGGAGACCTCACACTGTTCTAAAATATTTGTGATGGTTTCTACAGTAGAACCCTCACAACAGGTCTTAAATGATTCTGAGGGGTTCTTCTGTGGAACCATCACACAGTTATAGAATATTTGTGATGGTTTCTATAGTGGAACCCTGGGAATTGTTCTAAAATGGTTCTATGGTGAGACCTTGCATGGTTCTAGAATATTTGTGATGGTTTCTAACGTGGAACTCTCAGAACTGTTCTAGAATGGTACTGAGGGGTTCAATAGTGGAACCATCACACATAGTTATAAAATATTAGTGATGTTTTTATAGTGACATTTTTACGGTTCTGCTGTGGAAACCTCGCACGGTTCTAGAATGTTTGTGATGGCATCAGAACCCCACACAACATTTGTAGAATGGTTATGAGCGGTTCCTCTGTGAAACCCTCATCGTGTTATAGAATATCCGTGATGGTTTCTACAGGTGAAACTCGAAAAATTTGAATATTGTGCAAAAGTTCATTTCAGCAATTCAACTTAAAAGGTGAAACTAATATATTATATAGACTCATTACATGCAAAGTGAGATATTTCAAGCCTTTATTTGTTATAATTGTGATGATTATGGATTACAGATATGAAAACCTTTTCACAATATTCTAATTTTTAATTTGGGGTTTTCATAAGCTGTAATCCATAATCATCACAATTATAACAAATAAAGGCTTGAAATATCTCACTTTGCATGTAATGAGTCTATATAATATATTAGTTTCACCTTTTAAGTTGAATGACTGAAATAAATGAACTTTTGCACCATATTCTCATTTTTTGAGTGTCACCTGTATAATGGAACCCTCAGAATAGTTCTAAAATGGTTCTATAGTGGAAGCTCCACAACTCTAGAAAGGATTCTGCTCATGTTTCTAGAGAATTCCTCATCAGGTCGAGCTTGAGAACTCAGACCGCTGACCTTTCCGTGAGACTGTGAAGTGCAGAATATTGATGAGCATAACCAGCAGATTTCCTTTCGCAAAGTCTGAACTGGCTTTTACTGCTGCTCAGAGGAGCCGTCGGTTCTCGCACGCAGACGCTCGTTACATGGGGAATGTCAGAGCTGCATTTAGACTTTACTCCCCTGTAGTTTTACACCGTTTGAAATATGTACAGTGTTCACGTAATGTCTTGGAGTTTAAAATCCATTTGTCTTGAATCGCTGAGCTTACTTAAGCTGGACCGTGACAAACTTTGTTGCATTATTTTCTGGTTATCTCTGTAAAGCTGCTTTGAAACAATCTGTATTGTAAAAAGCGCTATATAAATAAAGGTGGCTTGACTTAAATATTAGCCAAATTCTAATTATATTTGATTTCTAAAGGCAATACTTTAAAAAAGTACTGTATGGTCTCATATGCCCACAAGAGGGCGCAAGCGAGCACAACAAGCAAATATAAACCAAATCAAGCATCACATGTTTTATTGAAATTAAATGACATTTACTTTTTAAAAAGCATTAACTTTCAAAACAATTGTTCTTAAATAAAATAATATTTCCTTACTGTGCATGCAAGGAAAATTAGGTTACAATAGTGCATAAAACGAAGTGCATCAGAAACCTGAGAAAACACGATTCCGATTGATCTGAGCGAGTGCTGAGCGCTTTCTGTTGACAATGTTTCCAACACACTCTCTCTCACACACACACACACGCTGAGCTTTTTCTGTTGACAATGTTTCCAACACACTCTCTCACACACACACACACACACACACGCTGAGCTTTTTCTGTTGACAATGTTTCCAACACACTCTCTCACACACACACACACACTGAGCTTTTTCTGTTGACAATGTTTTCCGCTGATAAACACACACTCAGATCTGACTGATATGCAGGTTTGGTCAAGTATGTCATTGCACGTGCATGAAGCCTTTTCCCGCCATTTCTCAAATTAACAAAGCATGCGCACCGCTCTGTATTGGACAAGCTAACAAAAACACACCGCGTCATTACATCATCATCATGTCTCGCGCACCTCTTGACACCAAAAAAATTCGAATGCACGGTTTTTGCATTCGAATGTGCAGTTTTTTTTTTTTTAGAAGAACATTTGAAATTCGAATTTTTGATTGACAGCTCTTGTGTCCTGATGCATCTCTACGGTCTCCGTCGACGATAAAGAGCCTTGATTTTGTTTGTGTGTTTTAGCTTTGTAAGTTCCTGGCCGAGGAGAAGGACACCATTCGAAGGGAATACTGGGATTACGTGTCCCGATCTCTCCAGAACACGTATGGCTCGGGTGACTCCGCCCCCTCCTCTTTAGCTCCGCCTCCCTCATCCCAGCATCTCGATGGTGAGCCCATCGACCCCTGAGGAGAAGCACACACCTGGACACATACTGAGAGGAGGAGGAAGAAACCCTGAGACATGATAGACTCTTTATCTGTGTATGAGAGTGTGTGTGTGTGTGAGTGTGTGTGTTCACAGCCAGGCTTTAACAGCAGTGCTTGCAAGAAGTCAGAACGGCGTTAAACTCTAAGTAGCCATAAGCTTAAACGCTCTCAGAGTGAGCTGTACAGTGAATGAAGTGAACACTGGGAGTTTGACAGCGACTCATACTCATGTTTTAGACTAGCATTTATCTTTTCAGAGGTCAAAAGTGTCATCTATCAAAGCAAATACCTAACTGACATGCTTCAGGTGTAGTCAGAGCTTCTCTTGCCAAAGCATCTTCTGGTCTGTGTTAACAAACTCTGCTCAGACTGACTGTACATGCATTTTTTTATGTTCAGAAATAATAATGATTAATGCTAAAGCTGAATGACTAGAATTATTTTTGTCTTGCATTTTTGCATTTCCTGGTTGAAATGAGGATCTGAAAGTGTCTTGTAACAAGAAGACCTGTTTTCATGTTTGCCTTTAGTGTTTGATTTATGGACAGATTTCGTTATTTTTTAGCAGATTGACAACTAACATAACGCCTAAGCTTTTGGAAAATTAACCCTACACAAAAGTTTGGCGTCAGCAAGATTGTATAATGTTAATGTTAAAAGATTTCTATTTCAAATAAATGCTGTTCTTTTGAACTTTCTATCCAGCAAAAAAATCCTGGAAAAAAACAACATTATTATTATCAAAAGAAACGTCTTTCAAAAACATTTTTAAAAAACCTTACTGACCGCAAACGGTTTTAACGGTGCACTTGTGTCTAACGCTGGTTGTGTTTAATTAGCCGACTACAACTTTAACCTTAGCCTTAAACACTGCGATCTTATCAAGGAAAGACTGAAAGGTTCACTCGATTAAGCAGTGTACATGCGAAGAGAGACCAGTGGCACTGAGCACAAATCATCACCGTTGTCCAATAAATGAACGATTCATAAAGGTGTTCAACCTGACGGCAATTTGCACAGACCTAAAGTCATTTGTTTTCACCAAGAATCATTCATTTCCGTCCAAACGCTCCTTACAGCATTTACATGACTGATTGTAAAGCCTACTTATTGTGCATGTAAAATATCTGTTTATGTTTTGATATCAAGATCACAGAAAATCCTAATCATTCCTAAAACATCCTTTTTTAAAAAGGTTTAACACTCGTTGTGGTCAAGAGCAGCTTAAAGCTTTGCTGTTAAGGCACTATGACTAACTATAAATATAATAAATATAATTCGATGGCTACGGTGTGAGAAAGCCTGTCCTTTATGGCCTCCAGTGACGGGTATTTCTACTTCATGAACTGAAGCTATAATTTGCTATGAGTCTTTTTCTTTGTTATTAAGTGTCTTCCCAACCCTGACTCCATCCGAGACCGGGTCAGATCAGGACAGCCTCCCTAAAGCGCAACAGTGTAATGATCCTCGTTCAAGGGCACTCGTCTGATGAAGAGCCCTGTTGTGGGACCTGAAGTGTTTACTCTCTCTGTAGCATTAAAACATTACAGTATTGAATCAGCACAACTCGATGATGACGTTTTTTTGGAGTCGGCATCTCCCTGCTGGTCCCAATAGGATTTTTCCATTGGCTTTTGAATTATTGCATTTAATTTCTGAGATCAACAAGAGTTTATGATTCCTACACATCTTGTTCATCATGATAATCTTCACAAATGAACAAAACGTGTGAATTTTTTAATATTTAAGTTTTTATTACAGTAATTATAACATTTCCTTACATTTGGATGGTACCTGAAATCTCAGTAAAGACATTCAACAATTGGGTATATTGGCTGAAAGAAAGAAAAAAACAGCAAAAACACATTTTGTGAAACAGATATTACATCCATAGTAGTAACAATATTGTATGTTGCAAGGCAATGTCAGAGGCAATACAGCTTTTTTTTTTTTTTTTGTAATTCAATAAGCTATATGTGTATTACTCTGCCGGTAGTTTTGGTACCAGATTCGATCAGTTTTGACTTGTGTTTTGTGTGTGTGTGTGTGTTTTTACTATATACCAAAAAAAACACTTGAGGATGATACATTTTACTCCAGAAGTTCTCTCATTCCCAATATGGGTATTTCTTTTATTTTTATTCCTACCCTTACTTCTTTAATTCCTTATATCCTTCGTATCTCTATTTATTCAATAATACTTAAGATTTCCCTACTTTTCTTAAAAAATTTCTATTCTAGGTCTGGTCTTAGTGGGAGAATGTGGTCTATCCATTTTCCCCATAGCTTGACAAATTTCTCGGACTGTAGCCGAAGAATCATTGTTAACCTCTCCATCGTGTAAATTTCGTACACAATTCCAAGCCAATCCAAAACGTAGGCATTTTTGAAGCCTAAATACAATCGGCAGAAGATAAAAGCTAAACGTAGGCTATAAATGAACTACACCACGGTCACATGACTTCAACATCACCACCATTAACGCTACAATATGTGAGTAGTATGAAGCTGCAGACTCGGAGACCTGCATCTACAGTCCCCCTGAACCGAGAATCCCGCATTCTCAGACCCCTCGTTTTTCGAGCGCCTCCTATCAAATTGTATCGGATAAACATGTGAAGAACTTAAAGGGATAGTTCATTTTGAAATTAATTTTTGATATGTTTTAGCTTACCTCTAGTGCATCCAAGATGTAGGTGTCTTTGTTTCCACAGTATCTTCAATTTTGATAATTTTAGGTAAAACCGTTGTTGTCTGTCAGTCATACAATGGAGGTGAAGGGGGTCCAACTCAAAGAGCAGTCAAAATTAAACAGTATTTAATGACTCGTAAATGTAAGTACACATTGATGCCCTAAGACACGAAACGAGTGGTTTTTGTGAGAAAACGAACAGTATTTATATCTTTTTTAGCTCGTGTAAGCATATCCATGTCCAACTGATCTGAGAGCAGGGCGCTTCGGTCTGCGCATGCGTACAGCGTTCGCCGGAATGCCCCGGAAGGGCTCCCTCGCGCGTGTTTACGTCACTCATTGTTTATGCAGAGATTTCGGAAGTTTTACCTTACACTGTGAAGATCTAAACATATTTAGATATACAGGATCGCAATGGAAGACGATTTCTATATACCAACAGACAACGTTGATTTTTTTTCACAACCTTATTTATTTGAACCTGAACCGGGGCATTCCGGCGAACGCTGTACGCATGCGCAGACCGAAGCGCCCTGCTCTCAGATCAGTTGGACATGGATATGCTTACACGAGCTAAAAAAGATATAAATACTGTTCGTTTTCTCACAAAAACCACTCGTTTCGTGTCTTAGGGCATCAATGTGTACTTACATTTACGAGTCATTAAATAATGTTTAATTTTGACTGCTCTTTGAGTTGGACCCCCTTCACCTCCATTGTATGACTGACAGACAACAACGGTTTTACCTAAAATTATCAAAATTGAAGATACTGTGGAAACAAAGACACCTACATCTTGGATGCACTAGAGGTAAGCTAAAACATATCAAAAATTAATTTCAAAGTGAACTATCCCTTTAAGCCAAAACGTGAGTAGGCTATCTTCAATTTTATTTAGCGAATCGTAGTAGCCTACTCGTTTGATTTAATTTTTTAATCAAACTACTTTAGCTCATCGATACAACATAGGAATAGTCCATTTAATATTTGTAAAGATAGTTTGTAACAAGATTTGAGCCATTAATGGATGTTTTTTCGCCCTCTTCCCCCCGAAAATATTTTGATAGCTAAAATTATCCTTTAACCTTGGACTTTTTGTAGATGTGCCATAACTGCTGCAGTTATTTTCACTGTCCATTCTGTGCCCCCATATATTTCAAACCCACAAAGTTGTCTAAAGTTCAAAAACATCTCAAGGGACACTTCAACAGAGCAGTGCAACATGAAGGTAACATTTGCAAACATCTTTTTTCTTTTTTTGAAAAATCATAAGACACGTGCTCTCGGGCCTATACTGTTGTAGGCTATTCCAGGGTACACCATACATCGATGGAGTTGCCCCTGCCGAACCCAGCAACATATCATTTTATGATTATGCAAAGCGACTTATAAATGAGTTTTTTTCAATGCAATTGAAGACGAAAAGTAAAGTCACGAACACAGTTTTTTCTTCCTTTTTTCTTTACAGCAAGATGATGTTTAGGTGATCATTAAATAAAGTACAGAATTGTTTATTGTTGGTGTTTTGTCTATTCTGATTTGTTTTGCTTTGCATTCAAAATATTTAAAAAAAACTGATTTTGTAATGTTAGCATGGTAATGTTAATTAGACCATTATAGGTTGAACTGAAAGAAAAATTGGAATTTGAATAAAAAAATATATAAAAAAACATTGTAGCAATATATCACAGACTAGTTTTCAGAAGATAGTTCAATCTGTAATTGTATCCCTTCCATCAGTAAAAATTAGTTTTTTTGGCACATGCATTAAGCAGGGAACGCAAATATTTATTGGATAATTTATTTGGAGACCGTAATATTGCATCCTATTGTTTTTTAATTGCCTTTATACGATCTTTCGAACAGCAGTAGGCGCTGTCTTGAAAAACGAGGGGTCTGAGATGCGGGACTCTGGGTGGGGGACTGTAGATGCAGGCTCCGAGTCTGCAGCTTCATAATATTGCAATATGTCGTTGTTTTCGCCACTAGGGGTCGCTAACCTCTTACAATAACAAAGGCGTTGATGACGCATAAGCGGAATTATGGAACTTGTCGTTATGCCGATGGATCTAATAATGTTTATGGATGAGTGAATACATTGATGTTTTTAACATGAATGTGGAATGAAGCTGATTGCTAATGAGAGACAGATCTCAGCGCCACACGCGAGTCCCGCGGATATAAAGCAATGAAGACATTTCATGCTACCGAACTAACTTACCCGCAAGTGTAAAGTGTAATGTCTTCCCGCGGCGTCTCGAAAACACCACGCTGATATTGATCCTCGTTTTAGTTCTCCTTTTGTCCCAAAGTCTGCTTGCCATGGTCCATAATGTTTAAACGAAACAACGACAGTGTGAGCGTGCCGCTAGACGTAACGCAGTTGTCCACGTCTGTCGCCATGGTTACTATAGCTGGCAGTACGAGCGGAAACCAGGGATAACGCGGATATTACATCATTGACAGGCGACAAGTTACAAGGGACGAGCCATTATTTAAAATTGTAATTTCCCTAAAATTAAAAATCTTTGGGAACTTTTGGGATATTGTAAGTACATAACAGCAGGGAAATATATCACACTGTGCAAGAGATTTTTGGATATTTTATTACAAAAACCTTACATATTGTACGTTTAAGCTTTAACAACTCTTTCAGTGTTTATTTCAAAACATGTTCCCTTAAAGTTTGAATGTAAAGAGTTTGCAAGAGCACGTTTATAAGCACAACGATGCTGTGAAAGTGACGAGTTACTTTATACATCATCAAAATTACATAATTCCTGCAGAATTCTATTATCTAATGGGAATTGCATCTTTAAAAAAACATTTAGTCATTTTCTTTTTTCCAGGTATGTGTCTTTTGCACCTTATAACAAAGTTTTAGTGGTACCATGGTACTGAGGTACTTGAAAGAAAACTATAGTATCACCATGTTGCATGTCCTGAAAAACATGTTTTTACCATGGTACCACCATTTGCTTAGCTCTTTATGAAGGCTTGTATGCTAATGAATTGAAAGTTTGATTGAAGTTGAATATGTTCTCCAAAATTTAATCTTGTTAGTGTTTAAATTTGGGGTTGGACACCTTTGAGTGCAAATCTCCATGTTGCATCTTAAAGTTTAACTTTAAAGCTTTAAAGGTAAGGTAGGCAATTTCAGAGCGACTAGCAATAGCAAGCTAGCTTTGAAATCCCACTTTTAGACCACTTATTTTATTGATTGCTATCAGGATGTGAAGACGTTTCAACCAGTATAACAAAAAGTGTTTATAAAACAAATGACCAATCTACCTTTGATAAACTACAATCAATTTCCTTCATGCATGTATTTGAGTTAAGTTAAGTTCAGTTTAGTTTTTGGTTTGATGTGTTTGTGCATTACTATTTCAGAACTGTCGGAGTGAGTTTAAGTACGCACACATTAGTTTTGTGTTGATGTTTCATTTAATGCTGCATTGAATCAAGGTCACAAAAACAGAGATTTGCTTCCAATACTGGAAAACATTTCACTGCAAATCTCTATGAAAGGAAAAGAGCAGTCAAGTTAGCGCTTCTTTGCCAAGTGAGTGTGTAATTGAGATGCACTATAGTGTGAGAAAAGAGGATTGTGTCTCATTTCCAGAATATGGACATCGACTGTCTGCAAGAAGAAAACAATGCCTCCCGAATCAGGCCGAGAGATCTGCAAAATACAGAGCAGGACGAGCCCGCGACGGGAGCTTGTGGAAAGGTAACTCTACTGTGAACTTTGCTGCAAACTCACTCAGGCAAACTTGGACGAAATGAAGTTTAGACACGGCTGGATGATTTCGGGTGTTTGACAAGATGTCAGAGGCGAGTGACGGCAGAAGCTATTAACAGCACTGGGTTTCTGGGAGATTTGGCCTCTGGGAATTTCTACTCGCTTTACAGGTGTGGATGTTGTTCTGCCTTTTTCTATTGTTTTCTTTTCTTTTTCAGGGCTTTGATCACACTCCTTTCAACTAATCGAGATTATTAGTTGTTCAAGCACAAAGTGCTGAAACCCTATTGTAATTGTAAGGATTTGTAAAACTGATCGTGCAGACCAAACCGTAAGTGCTAGAGACTTGAAACCTGGCCAGATGGTAGGCCTTAATTTGGGGGGAACCTATCAGAGCATGACCCCGATTGGCCCATAGGTGGCGCTACAGCAACCAAAAGTACTATATTGCTCATAACTCTTAGACCGTTTGACTTCGAATCAAGGTTTTTACACCACTGTGATCATTGGCTCAAGATGGACAAAATCTCCAAAAAATACACTCAAAAGCCTATAAATCCTAAAGGAACACTCAGAACTTCACAAAAATGCTGAAGAAGAATGCAAAGTTTCATGGAGATCGGACCATAGGTGGCGCTATAACTGTTAAAAAGCTTTTAAAACCATATATTTCCTATGGTAAATTGCCTGTATTGGCTGTAAATGGTCTTTTTCATCTTTTATGTCAGTGGTTAAATGCTTGCTAAATAAAACTTAAAGACTAATGCGTATGTGCTTAAAGGCCTTAAATGCTTGAACCCCGCTAAATGCTGCTTGCAGCTTTAATTCTTTTCTTGTTTCTTCAGCATGTTTGAGCTTCAGCAAGAAGTTTGTTCACTCGCGTCAGGTTCGGTTGACCTTCCATTTCAATGTTTATATGTGAATAAAAGCCTAAATTAAATCTGTTCATCATATAAAGCGATCAAGTCTCTTCAGAAAATGTTGGACTAAACCACTTAATTCATTTGGATTAGTTTTACGATCTCTTTTTTGAACTTTTTGAAGTGGCAAAGTGGGAGTTGCGTTGACTATTTGATGAAATCTTTATTTGTGTTCCAAAGATGAACGAAAGTCTTACAGGTTTGGAACAACAGTTAATGACTAATGAATTTTCATTTTGGAGTGAACTAACCCGTTGAGCACAGAAACGAATAGATTGTAACGAAGTATCTTCTCACTCCAGTCATTTGGCAGTTTCTGATAAACAGGCATCCATTACAGCCGACGAAAACCTTGTTTGAACAAAGCTGGATGGAATGAGATCAAATATATCAGCCTATAATTCCCACACAGCCTTTATATGAGAAGCTGACACGGGACCGCAGCGGCACAGAACTTTAAATAAGAACAAATCCACATTAATCGTGTCTCTTCAGACCCCAGTGGTTCTAATACCAATCCCAAACTGTAAATCCTCAATTTGCAAGTACGCATTGACAGGATTTTACAGTCATTTGTGTGAGGTGACAACACGTTCAGCTGGATTTCATGGTCTGTTTCATAACCTGGTAACACTTTAATTTAATGGTACTTTTCTGTTGACTATAAGTAACTTTGCAATTACATGTCAACTAACTCTCACTAGAGTATTAATAGATGGTCTGATTAATATCTTCTAACTCTTTATTGTGATGGTCCTCCAATTGACAATACTGACTATAAGTAACTTTGCAACTACATGTCAACTTATTCTAACTCTACCAGTCTACTAATACTCTACTAATACTCTGCTAATACTCTACTAATACCTCATACTCTACTCATACTCTACTAGTACCTCATACTCTACTAATACTCTACTCATACTCTACTAATACCTCATACTCTACTAATACTCTACTCATACTCTACTAGTACCTCATACTCTACTAATACTCTACTCATACTCTACTAGTACCTCATACTCTACTAATACTCTACTAGTACCTCATACTCAACTAATACTCTACTCATACTCTACTAGTACCTCATACTCTACTTATACTCTACTCAAACTCTACTAATACCTCATACTCTACTAATACTCTACTCATACTCTACTAGTACCTCATACTCTCCTAATACTCTACTCATACTCTACTAATACCCCATACTCTACTCATACTCTAATAATACACCATACTCTACTAATACTCTACTCATACTCTACACATACTCTACTAATTACTCATACTCTATTAATACTCTACTAGTGCCTAATACTCTACTAATACTCTACTCATACTCTACTTATACTCTACTAATACTCTACTAATACCTCATACTCTGCTCATACTCTACTAATACTCTACTAATACCTCATACTCTACTCATACTCTACTAATACTCTACTAATACCTCATATTCTACTAATACCTCATACTCTACTAATACTCTACTAATACCTCATACTCTACTAATACTCTACTCATACTCTACTTATACTCTACTAATACTCTACTAATACCTCATACTCTGCTCATACTCTACTAATACTCTACTAATACCTCATACTCTACTCATACTCTACTAATACTCTACTAATACCTCATATTCTACTAATACCTCATACTCTACTAATACTCTACTAATACCTCATACTCTACTCATACTCTACTCATACTCTACTCATACTCTACTAATACCTCATACTCTACTCATACTCTACTAATACTCTACTAATACCTCATACTCTACTAATACTCTACCAATACCTCATACTCTACTCATACTCTACTTATACTCTACTAATACTCTACTAATACCTCATACTCTACTCATACTCTACTAATACCTCATACTCTACTAATACTCTACTAATACCTCATACTCTACTCATACTCTACTAATACTCTACTAATACCTCACACTCTACTAATATCTCACACTCTACTAATACCTCACACTCTACTAGTACCTCATACTCTACTAATACTCTACTCATACTCTACTCATACTCTACTAATACCCCATACTCTACTCATACTCTAATAATACACCATACTCTACTAATACTCTACTCATACTCTACACATACTCTACTAATTACTCATACTCTATTAATACTCTACTAGTGCCTCATACTCTACTAATACTCTACTCATACTCTACTTATACTCTACTAATACTCTACTAATACCTCATACTCTACTCATACTCTACTCATACTCTACTAATACCTCATACTCTACTCATACTCTACTAATACTCTACTAATACCTCATACTCTACTAATACTCTACTAATACCTCATACTCTACTCATACTCTACTTATACTCTACTAATACTCTACTAATACCTCATACTCTACTCATACTCTACTAATACCTCATACTCTACTAATACTCTACTAATACCTCATACTCTACTCATACTCTACTAATACTCTACTAATACCTCACACTCTACTAATACCTCACACTCTACTAATACCTCATACTCTACTAATACCTCATACTCTACTAATACCTCATACTCTACTCATACCTCACACTCTACTAATACCTCACACTCTACTAATACCTCACACTCTACTAATACCTCACACTCTACTAATACCTCACACTCTACTAATACCTCACACTCTACTAATACCTCACACTCTACTAATACCTCACACTCTACTAATACCTCATACTCTACTCATACTCTACTCATACTCTACTAATACTCTACTAATACCTCATACTACTAATACTCTACTAATACCTCATACTACTAATACTCTACTAATACCTCATACTCTACTCATACTCTACTTATACTCTACTAATACCTCATACTCTACTCATACTCTACTCATACTCTACTAATACCTCATACTCTACTAATACTCTACTAATACCTCACACTCTACTAATACTCTACTCATACTCTACTCATGCTCTAATGAGAGTTAGTTCACATGTAGGTGCAGCGTCAACAGAAGGAGTAAACAGATTGAGTTAATGGGACCATCAAATAAAGTGAAACCCATAACCTCTCCATCCAGCAATAGACTGCAGCAGAACAGAATTCATCTGAATGGAGAACGAGAGAAAGCGAGACGTATCTCAGCCAGCTTTAAAGAGTTCCCGCAAGGAACGGCAGGAACATGATCCTAAATGAGGCAGAAACTCATCAGAGGAGGTCTGGGGGAAATGCCTTGTGCGTTTCCGTGTGTAAATAACATCCATCCATTATTAATTGCAGCCTGTGCCAGAGACCTGAATCCCGACACACACACACACACACACACACATCGACGCCAGAGGTCACACATCTCATCACCTGCCCTGATGCCTCACACACTCCGAGGCTTCATAAATCTGCTTTTTCTCCCCATGAAAATATTTGTGCTAAGCAAACCAAGCAACTACACAGTTTTTTCTTTGTCCTCCTCACGCTAAACTTTGATACTTAATGGAGATTATGGTTGCTAAGCGACACTGGGGTAAAAGTTGCTTCATCATAAAGCCATGTCTGTGTGTGCATGAATGAGCATCTCAAGCATCAAATGCAGCTGTTGGTGGGCAGGTAAACCTTTATCTGTCGTTCAGCTCAGGGAAAGAATACTAATAGAATATAAAGCCTGCTGATGGAGATGAAAGTTAGTTTGAAATGGGAGGACGTGAGGCCACATAGTTGGTGTGACATGAATATGTGTTTAAGGATGGAGCTGTGAAGCCCTTAAGACAAACCACACGAATTTCACATGTGCAAAAACAAACGTGACCACATTTACACGTGATTTTGCACATGTGAAATAGGAAGATCCCATGTGAAACGTGTGGAAATGTGTGCTTCTGGAACATGTGAAACATTTGTAAAATTCCCATGTGAAACATGAGATCACATGAGAAACTTGTCACATTTCCATGTGAAATCCATGAGATCAAATGTGAAACGCATGTAATTTTCCATGTGAAACATATGAGATCACATTTGAAACCCATGAGATCACATGTGAATGTAAACTCACATCTGAAACATGAAAAATTCCCATGTGAAACCAATGAGATCACGTGAAACACATGTAAACTCATATGTGAAGCAGATGTAAAATTCCCACGTGAAGTGCATGTAAACTCTTTGTGAGGGCTACACTTGCACCTTAAAATTAATATTCTGTCTTTTACTCACCCTGTTGTCTTTTCAGAACTGTCAAGTCAAGTCAAGTCCTCATTTATATAGCGCTTTTAACAATGGATTGTTCCAAAGCAGCTTTACAGAGATAAACATATAATTTAAGGTAACAGAGATTGGTTTGGCTTTATAGCGGTTCTTGAATAATGTTATTTCCAGCTAAAGTTAGTTTTGATTGATTCACCTCCATTGAAATGATCATTTGTTATTAAATTAGGGGCCACTAAGACGACGCCGTTCTCTCTAAACAGACTTTAAACCTGTGATTAACGCTGACGGCGTTCACATGCGCATCCAGAATTGATTCTATAGTTATGTGCTTTTGAAAATATGTGCGCAGGTTTGCAATTCCATACGACCCATGCCTAAACAAACTACTTGTCTTGCCTATAAATTTTGATATAGAATTTTGTTTTATTTTATCACTTCGGGGTACGCGAGCCGGATCTTCAACAACGCTTCATCTGTAGAGTGGGGAAGGGATCCTCCATAGGGAGAGGATAGTGGATACTTCAGCACTGCATTGTCATCGGGTCCAGGCGGATCTCCTTCGTCAGATCTGGACACGGCCTGGATCCGGCAGGCTGCGGGAAAACCTCGGGATAAACAAAGACACTAATATTAGCGTAGATGCCATTCTTCTTATGATGTAGCGAGTACATCAAGATTTAAGGGAAGTATTTATGTATGGGAACTGGGAACTGTATGTCTTGTAAGAAGATATTTTGAGAAATGTTTTTGTCCATACAATGGAAGTCAAAGGCCTCCACTGTTGACGTTCTTCAAAATGTCATTGTGTTGCAAAGAACAAAAAGAAAGTCATACAGATTTGGAACAAACACCATTTTTGGATGGACCATCCCTTTAAGATTGCTGCTTTGAGTGTATAGGATCCGTGGGTTGGTTTTATGTGTTTTATGACATTAAAAAGTTCTTGATGTTGCATCGTAGGATTCTTTAGATCAGTCTTGGTTTAAAAAAATGTAATGCTCCAGTGCAAGATGCTTTCCAGTTAACGGGCACCAATGTGCATGAAATAGAAAATAACTTGCTTAAAATGTCTCTTCTTATGACGATATGTTCAAGAAGATATTACAATGGAAGTCAATGGGGGCAAATGTTTGATTCCCAACACTCTTCAAGATGTCGTCTTTTGTGCTCCAGAAGAAAGAAAGAAAGTCATTCAGGTTTGGAACAACAAAAGTGTGAGTAGTTTTCATTTTTGTAGGAATTTTAAGATCACCACTTTGGGAGTAAAATGGTTCTTGAGTTGGTTTTGTGTTATTAAGAAGTGCATGATGTTGCGTTACTTCTTCCGATCAGTGTCGTGGTTTTTAAATCTTTGCACCTGCCCATGATAGTCTGAAAAAATATTTTCAAAAGTTCAGAATATGTAATACTCAGGCCTATACTTTGAAGACTGTGTTGGTGAGTTCTTTTCTCCCTCCTTCACACTGTCATTTAAAATTATAGACCATATTGAGAAGCCAAACTAACTATACGTTTGTGACTTGTGTTTTCATCCAAATATCTGTTCCACGTTGCCTCAAATGGAGTAGAGATGTCCTTGTGTGAGTGGCCCAACATTGGCTCAAACAATGGCCTGAGTTTGGGTGGGAGGATTCGTCTGAGTGTTTGAAAACAGTCATTATTTTTGATTTTCTGTTTGTTACTGGTAGTGGTACATAACACGTACCCTGGAGGAGAGTTGAAGTCTTGCATTCAGAATATAATATCTCTGATTCGTGTTTAATATGGAAGTGGAGTTGTCTCTGTCACGATTCACTGTAATATAATTAGTCCGAACAGTTAATCAATATAAAATACATTCTGCCTTCATTGTGGCTTGACCTTCTGGTTGACTTGTCGCAGTCAGATCCAATGAGTGTGTGTCAAGGAGGGAATGAGTCTTTGCTGCTCCTTTTGAGAGAGTTAATTTGTTATTAATAAACTGCACAGAATTGCTTTGGATGAGACATGGTAAGAAACAAGGAGTGTTTGCTAAGTAAAGCATTGCTGTTTTTATTGATCATCCTTCGGGTAAGTGATTCCAACATACAGTTTTAAACATTGGCATGTAATTCATCCTGCATGTTTGTGATTCATCCAGACATGAAAGAATCTCCAAATTATGAGTTTGTGTTACTTTACAATGAACATTGACCAGCATCTACCGGCGAACGCTCTTCCAACTTTAGCTGACGTTGTGGAAAGGTTCTCAAAGTTATGAACAAGCCTTCTTCCAGTGACGTTTGTTGTTATCTGGTCTTTAATAATGTTGTCAAAAAAGTTAGCAAAAAAAAAATCATGCTACGGTTTTACCTGAAACGTTTGCCTAGCGTTTTTTAAATGATACTACTTGTTTCAAAACATTCAGAGAATATTCAAAAGTAAAAATCCCATTATGTTTGCAAAATGATGAAATGGATGTTCCCTTATCGTTCACATAACCAAGAAAAAACAATTTATGAAGTTTTGAACGTTCAGAGAACATTCAGAAATATCATTTTTAGAACATTCTTATAACATTTTTGCCGGGTTGCAACCAATCAAAATCAAAACATGCTAGAAAGTTGCAAGTACTGTGAATATTTTTGTGATAAATTGCTCATTTGGATGAAGCATCTGCTATATTATTAAATATAATGGAAAAAACACTTGAGGATTTTTTAACATCCACATCGCAGTGCTCGGGAAACATTACTGCAGACTTTTGTATTAGCAAACACCACTTGCAAATCAACTTTTTTATATTTTAGTGCAGTATTTCATTCCCTAAATATGTCTAAAACATCTTATGTGCTCATGCCACCAGACACTGTAGTCTTTTCATTTAATTCTGCATTTAAGGCATACATCCAGTTTGAGTCCTGTTCCGGTTCATGCTGATTTTGAATAGTGCGATCGCTGTTGTTGTTTAGTTATTTGGCACTTCTGTGTCTCCGGCTTCCTGTTTGTTTCTCCTGGGATTTCTTAGATCTGCCGGTTCTGCCATGTGTCAATGCGCGTCTGTGCCGGAGAAGAGAAGTGCACACTTGAATTGTTCTGTTCACTCTTTCCCATGCAATTATAATAAATGGGTACTGATGTGATCCAGCTTAAAATTTACGCAAAAAGCACCATTGTATCAGTGGGTTCAACTTGAGGACTGATGTGAAAATGTTGGCCGATACCGATAATTAGTTGAAAGCCGATAACCGATATTTTGGCCGATAAATCTAAATCCAATTTTTTTTAAATAATTTTTGAGAGCCTGATTACAAAAACAAAAGTCTCACCATTAAAAGCCATGTCCCAAACACACAATTATGACATGACATATGCATGCTAAAAAGCCATGTTTTAAAAGAAAAACGAAATTCTTTATAACTATTTAATTCTCTAGCTGACGTTGGGATGTCATTCCATACTTTTGAGGCTTTAATAGAGAAGGCAGACTGACTAAAAGCAGTTTTCCTGAAATTAATTAATGGACTGCATTTATATAGCGCTTTCACAGACCTAATGGCCACCAAAGCACTTTACAGTTTGCCTCACATTCACTCATTCACTCATACACGGACGGCGGTGTCAGCCATACAAGGCGCCATCCAGCGGGGCGGGAGCATCTGGGGTTAGGTGTCTCACACACACACACACACACTCACACACAGCTGGGGTTAGGTGTCTTGCTCATGGACACCTCGACACTTGGTCAGGTGGAACTGGGGATTGAACCACTAACCTTCCGGTTTGTAGACAACCTACATGAACCACTGAGCCACTGCTGCCCCATGTACCTAATAACACAGTCCCTTCTAAGTACATCTAGTGAGACAACTGTTATCCGATCTTAAACTCAGAAACTCACTAAGAGGTGGTGGGGCCAGGCCATTAAGAATCTTATAAGCTAAACAGCCATTTGAAAACTTAACAAAGTTTTCCCAACTCAACAAATTATATTTTGATAAAATTTTACAATGATGAAAATGACGTGGTTTCTTATCAAAACATTTTAGCATTTGTTTATATATAGTCTGTATTGGTAGCAAGGCGGAGTGGTTGGCCTGAGACCAAGTAGTGAGACAATAATTCATATGTGAAAATATCATAGAGTGCATAAACATTTTGGCAGCTTGGGTAGACATTGAATTCCTGATTTATCGAAAATTAGATCAATTTAATTTAATTTTCTTAACAGTTTTTGAAATCTGAGAATTAAACTTAAGTTTGGAATCAATGATACCAAGATATTTAAATTCTGAAACAATTTGAATTTTTTCACCAGTAATAAAAATGTCCCGATCAACTGCAGAGTTGGTGGATTTACTAAAAAACATACCAACTGTTTTGGAAAGATTTAACTGAAGGCTACAGTGGTTTAACCATTCACTGATTTTAACCATAGCATTTGTAAGTTTGGCTGCCACTGCTGCTTTTGATGTTCCATGTATATATAAAACAGTGTCGTCTGCATACATTTGAACTCTCACTTCTGGGCACGCACGCGGCAAGTCATTAATATAGGCCTACATACAAAACAAAAGGGGGCCCAATATCGACCCTTGAGGCACTCCAGTGGACAACTGAAGAGGTTCAGATTGATAGCTGCCAATACGTACAGTTTGAGATCATTGAAAAAAATAAGATGCTACACACTTAAGAGCATTATTTGAAAAATTTAAATGAGATAGTTTAGACAGTAAAATAATGTGATTAACGGTGTCAAATGCTTTCCTAAGATCTAAAAAAATAGCTCTGTATTTTTTCCTTTTTAAGGGATTTAAATAATATTTCAAGTAATTTAAAGCCATCATGGCGAACGGTGCGCATCTGAAGTGTCTCAGCTGAAGGAAATAACACATTAATTATCGGTTTTACGATATCGGCCAAATTTTCTTATCGGGCCGATATAACAATAACATTAAAAGTGAATATATATCGGCCGATACCGATTTGGTGGCCGATATATATTGTGCATTCCTAAAATTTCGGTCTGCTTATTACGCAACCCTATTGACTTCAGATGACTTAGTCATGAGGATTTTATGGTGTGTTTGTGGTGCTTTTGCAGTTGTTTTGAAGCCTGAAAGCCACTTTCATTGTAATGTAGAAGAGCTCAGTGCAATGTAACAATACAATTCTTCAAAATTAGTCCTTTTATGTTGCACAAAATTCATAGTTTGGAATGACACGAGGGCCCGGTAATCACAGACAGGGCTTGGATTAAACCAAGATTAGGATTTATAGTTCAATTAGGACATTTAAGTAGCTTTTATAAACGTGCTTTAGACGTACATTACTAACAGACAGTACTGGTGTGCATCTTGAGACAAAACAACTGATATATTTTAAGATATGCCAGAGCAAGTTGCTTTCAGTTAAAACAGCTCATTTTAGTCTGGGACTAGTTTAAGCCTAATCTGAAACTGGGGGAATATTGATTTTTGGGTGAAACCCCCACTTTAAGCACTGATAAAGCTGAGTGAGGCTGAGAATAAATAACTACTTTTATTACTAATATTAATATGAATAACCCATTCTTATACCAAGTGTAATTCATCAGCCGTGTGCTGTTTGCAGTTGGTAATCGAGCCAATTGGTGCATTTCATAAATTGCATTTCTTTTAAAGTCTTTTGAAGATGTATTATATTTAATTGTCTCTTTCTGTTTTGTTTGGCCTTGGGTTGTATTTGTCAGACTGACAAGAGTTTGATGATGTTTGAAAAGAAAAGTTAGAACTGATAAAACTACTTGTTTGAGCCAGTTTGTCTGTTGTTTAGGCCAATTGGCAGGCAAAGGGAAGAGGAAAATATGTTGACAAAGCCATGGCTTACTGATTCTATAAGAAACAGAAAGATATTTTTTTGATATTGCTCACAAGTTGTCCAAAAGCTTGAAGTGTACTTTACACATAACCATGTTCTTAACTTTCAGCCCTTTGAAGCTTTACTCGGATGGGATGGTGGTGGTAAAGAGCGAGCCATGTCCATCATTTCAATGTTCAGAATGATAATAAAAAGTTTATTCATAATCTTTCAACTCTCTGAAAGACTTTTACGAAGTCTTGATGTCTACTACAGGTTTTCATGCTTGAATATTGATCATTTTCTAATGTGTGTGTTACACAGATGTTAAGTGCTGCCCAAAAATAGCTGTTAAAACATCCCACAAATTGTTCAGATAATGCATATGAAAAGGCAACTGCTAATTACTGTATGTTTCATTATGTTCAATATTAAATACTGGCTAAATATTGGAGTTAATATAAATGTCACTAGGGAATTTTTTATTTCAAATTAAATGAAAAATATGGGAAATATTTTCAGTGTTTGGACACTTTTCATGTCTCTTCTCCCTCTTTTGCATATATATTTGCATCTCTGAGAAAATGTGCATCTCACTCTCTTTTTTTAATGAAATAAGGTACTAATGAAAAAGCAGTACAAATATTCACCTAATATTCTGTGTAAATTTAATACTAATGTTGAGAAACGCTGCAGGAAAGTTTTGAAGAGGCAAATTATGCCCTTTTATAAAGTCTTGCTGTTGTTTCAGGCTCTACTAGAACAGGTTTTCCTGCTTGAATGTTGATTATTCTCCTCATATTCTCCATTGTTGCGGCTCCTCTCTTCCCAGTCTGTCAGTAACGCTCTGTTTACTTCCTGTCTCTATGAAGCCCCTCCTTCTGAAAAGCACACTGTGCTCTGATTGGTCGGCTGGATCAGTGTGTTGTGATTGGTCGAGCGCTTCGAGTGTGTTTGGGAAATGTCCCGCCCCTTCCCATAACCGCCAGTTTAACACACTACTAACTAACTCAACCAGAGAAACACTGATGAAAGATATTTTGAAAAACATCTGAAAGAGAAAATACTATTGCAATGGCCATATAATCCGTGAACTCGCATTCAGGTCTGGCTTTTCAAAATACAATCTATTTCTGATGTGTACGAAACATACACAAAAAAATCCAGAGCAGTTGCTATAAAAACAGTGTTTTCTTTTTAGTTTAAAAGACCATCGACATACAGAGTCTTAGGAATTGCACCGGGAGCGTTTTCATGATCTCTCATAGTCTTGAATGTGGTGTTTCGTCTCGGCATGAGGTGCAGAAATCATGAGAACGCCTCTCACCCATGAACAGCATTTAATTGCGGTGATTACCAGCATTACAGAGATAATTGTTCGGTTCTATGGTTCAGATTGGAGCTTTTGGGGATAATTTGCACTGTTTTAATGTGTATGTATTGGCTTGATAAACTGGTTTCTCCAGGGAACGAGAAACAGCCCTCCTCTCAGCAGGGGGCTTGAGGGAATCAGCCAGTCCTGAAATTACCAGAGCTAATTTCACTTCTCAACTTCACGTCACTATGAACTTTTAGCTCTGACTATCAATACCATATTTTTCTTGAAAGAGGAGATATTGTGCTTTTTTCATGTTAATCCTTCCAGCGGGAGTTCTTCTCTATATCAGAGTCAGTGTTTCTGAACTCCTGAAACGCCTCCATTGTAGTCTTGAGTTTCTCCCGGGAACGAACGCGTCACAATATTCCTCATTATAATAATTCATGCGCAGAATAAAGGAGCGGGGCCTGGTTGAGTTAGTTAGTAGTGTGTTAAACTGGCGGTTATGGGAAGGGGCGGGACATTTCCCAAACACACTCGAAGCGCTCGACCAATCACAACACACTGATCCAGCCGACCAATCAGAGCACAGTGTGCTTTTCAGAAGGAGGGGCTTCATAGAGACAGGAGCTAACGGGGGTGTGTTTCCCCCGTTTTTAATTTATGACAAAAAGACTGGCATTACAGGTAATTAGTTTGCTCAAGATAAATCCTAGCAATTCAGTACAATCTAAGTCTTTTATTTCAAATATATGCAATTTTCATTCAGGTCTTTTAGTTTGTCAAAAGATTTAAAGCGCATGTGCTACGTAAGAACGAGCCTGAATCTGGAAATAAAGCAAAATACCTGAGAAAAATGAGAATTAGTCCTCAGATGCCATTTCCATAATTTATAGCAAAACATCTAGCATTAATTCGATCTCAAATGGATTCATTAAAAGTATTATTACTCCACCAGCTGCGTGACGTCATTAATGGTTGAACAACAGATTTGCAATAATGCGGTTTTGGGGAACAGTCGAGACTAGACTGTTTGATTTAATCAACGATGTATCGCACTATGGTAGTTTCCCAGTGAGTTGTGATGGTGTCTGGGACGCGTTACTGACAGACTGGGAAGAAAGGAGCTGCAACAATGTAAAATATGTGAAAAAATAGGGTGTTTTTTGAACATTCAAGCATGAAAACCTAATAGACCCCAAAACAACAAGGCTTTAAAAAAGGATCCCTTTAATACGTATTCAGACGGATTTCTGCAACCAAGAATAATTTGTCTGGTCGCGTTCATTTGCCGAAAGCATCATTACAATTTTAACAAGTTGCAAAGTGCTCGAACCACTGTAAAATCCAAACTTTCCAGCACTGTACTACATGTTTATTTCACTCTTGGCTTCGTGGAGACATGGCATGTGCCGATAGGAGTTAGTCTGCTCCATATGATGTAAAAGCATGACTCTAGAAGCAGCAGAGCTCAATGTGTTCATGCGGATTTGGAGCAACATGCTCATTTGTGAGACAAAGAGTCAATTTTCCGTCTGCGCCTCCGTCTCTGGGGTGTGTGTGTGTGTGTGCAGATGAAAACCCACTGCCATCAAACACCTTTCAACATCACTTGCTGCGACACACAAGGCTCTCCCAAAAATAGGATGCGTGTGGTTGCGCATGCGGGACACGTCTGCTCTAAAGAGCCCGTAAAAGATGAATCATCTGCACATCAGACTTTCTTTTAGAGGTGACTGACGCAGAGACTCGCTGAAGATACACACAACCATTCGAAAAGGTCCTGCTCTGAAAAGCACAGCATTTGTGACAACTTCCTATATGCAAACAGGTGCATTAGAGATGTCATCGAAACACACTCAAATGTCTGAATTATGAAAAAGATTGTAGGACTTGTAAGATTTTTTGATATTTCATATCAAGTGCACATTTTATTGGCAAACTTTTAGCGATTAGACATGGTGTGCTAAAACTTCTCAAACTGGTTTAAACAGCATTTTGCTTATCATTTTGCATGCAGCTCTAATGATTTGAAAGACTAGATTGATATTGTTCTAATTCCCCATGTTGTGAGATTCCCCATCACACTGCAGGTCTAGTGAGATTAAAAATAAGAAAAACTTATGATGCTGAACCATCTAAACTTGAAAAAAAAAAATGTGTTTCTTCCTCAGTAGCCTATTTCTGTCTTGTTTTCCAGTACAAATAAAACGTTTTTAAATCAAGATACATTTACTGGAGAAGCAAAATAACTTTGGATATCATGACTTTTCTGAACATGTGCCGATATGAAGTGAGTTTATGCTTGAAACAATAAAAAATATCTGCCAATTGGGTCCGAAAAGAAACTTGTTTCTCTTTAAATTAAGATTATTTTCCTGACCATTGGCAGACTCTCTTGTTTTAAGCATAAACTCACTTCAAATATACACTTGTAAAATATACACTTTTCTTTTATGCATTTTAAAAATTTGATTCTGATTTGTGCACGGTCCAAAACCCTGTAAACGCTTTTATTTGACTTTTTTTTTTTAACAATTTGAGTGAAATGTTTAATTGAAAAATGTATGTTTGATTTGAGAATGTTCATAACTTTTCTTTATTTCAAATTTTAGTTTTACTTTTGTATTTATGCATTTGGCAGACGCTTTTATCCAAAGCAACTTACGTTGCATTTGAGGTAAATACATTGAAATTGAAATGGAAAAGAAAAAAAAATCCTATATTTTCAATGAGTATACAAATTTATTGAGACACCTTCAACATTTCTCACATTATCACAGTTTATTCGCTATAGTTCAGAAAATGGTAATAAAATATGACAATAACTCAGAGTTCTTGATGTCTATACAGGTTTTCATGCTTGAATATTGATCATTTGAAACATTAATCAAGAACTAAAAAGGTTGCATTAGCAATTAAAAAAACACTTCAGCAAAACATGATCAGCTCAAAGTGTCTGAATAATTTTTGGTCCCAAATTTTTATACATTTTACATGGAAGTCCAGTGTATGAAGAAGTTCTGGGTATAATATGTCAAGAGTTTACTTTATTTTGCTATCGCACTTACATAAATGAACTATAGTGAAAAAAATATAAAAAATGATATCTGGTGTCTGAATAATTTTTAGTTTGACTGTATATTTAGAGCGCCTGATGATGATGACACGCTGTTATTGTTGTTATTTTTAAACTGAGACGGTCATTTATAAGCGTGACAACACGAAGAACACCGTGTGACACATTCAGTAGTTGGTAAGTGAGACCAGTAGGGGTCGGATCGCGTTCCCCTGATCTCCAGCCTCCGGCACATGTTCAGTCTCAGTGCTGCATGAGAGAGAGAGAGAGAGAGAGAGAGAGAGAGAGAGAGAGAGAGAGAGAGAGAGAGAGAGAGAGAGAGGAGGACTCTTCTCTCTCCAGCATCAGACGCGAGGGATGCGCTTCATCTCCTTCGGGGTCTCGATGGATGGAGCGACAGGGTCATGAAGGTGACCACCACCTCTGGGTTGGATTTAGGGGGCCATTACCGCAGAAGGAGCATATCCATTATTAATAAGCGCGAGTCGGAGATCCTAGAAGCGAAGCGCAAACACCGGCGAGTCATGTCACCAACCGACAGCGCTTCCAGAGGAGCCGACGAGGAGGACAAAGGAGGATGAAGGAGGCAGAGGAGGATTATAATGAAGCTGAGTGGCAAAGGACTGTGCACTATCGTCTCCAGCTGTGTGCTTTTCGTGTGTGCCGTGAGCGCGGTGATCGTGGGATTCAAATGCATCGCGTTGGGCTCCAGGGTGCGAGCGCACTTCCATCTGGGCACCGCGGCCGGCGCGTTTTACTCGGGCATTTTAGTGGCTGTCGGGCAGGTTCTGATGGGAGTCGCGCTGGTCTTTTGCAGGGGGAAGCCCAGGTGTGCAAATTTCTTCCTCTTTGGGATTTTAGTGTTTCTTCTAGGGATTCTCACTGCGTTTTCGGGCGCGGTGGTGGATGGCGACACGGTGTCCCTGGTGGAGAGGAAATACGCGCACTACTGCGCGGACTCTGTGGATGTAAACGCGGCGTGCGATGGGCTCAAGGTGTACCAGCGGGGTCTGGTGGTCTCCACTGTACTTAACACTCTGGAGTGCCTACTAGGGCTGATGAACCTGATTATTATTAAGCGTTACCACGCGGCGCGGTTTCGCCGGAGACGCAGGACGCAGCGTCGGAGCGCGCGCATTATCCTCAACGAGGAGCGAGACTTCACGGTAACGGAGTTTCAGCCGGTGTCCTACATCAACCTGGGGGTGTTTCACGCGTTGGACGAGGCGGACGGAGAGGTGCAGAGCAGGGGTCACCCGTGCATGGAGCTACCGGGCTTTTCGCCCACCAATCCGGAGCTTAATCACTCGTACCCGTTTTCGTACCCGCTTCACAGCGAGATGCCTCCTGCATACGATGACATATTCCCTGGAGAAGAGGGCAGCAAATAGCAGAGGAGAGCTATACACGAGGAACCGTTTTGCACTGACAATCACGCTGAACTTGGAATTGGCACGTTTATTTATAGTTGCCTAATGTACTTTTTACAGACGACACTCAGTTGTGCATAAACTATAGGACAAACCTATGAGAAGGTGGAGGTGCTGAAAGGATTATGTGCAACATTTGTTTTTTTGTTTTTGACCTCTCTGACTGACTGATTGTATTCTCGGTTCACTCCATGTCAAAATCCCAAAGGTTTGTGTGTACATGATTCCCATTGGAATTTTTGTCATGGTTTGGAATCTGTCCTAAAGGATCCTGGTTTTCTTACAGTATTCCAGCAGGGCACAAAACAAAAAGAAGTTACCAACTGAGCAAAAAGAACATATGAGAAGGTAAACGTGATAGAATATGCATCATGTAAGTTTTGTTTTGTTTTTGACCTTCCTGATTGATTGTATTCCCAGTTCATCTCTAGTCAAAAAAGGTTTGTGTACAGGATTCTGCTGGAATATGTGTTGCAATTGGGAAGCAAATGATCTGTTTTACAGTATTCCAGCAGGGCACAAAACGAAAAGAAGTGACGAACTGAGCAAAAATATCATACGAGAAGTGTGTGTGTGTAATTTGTGTTCTGATTTAGAACCAATCATAATAGAATTCTAACAGACTATTATGATTCCCAACAGGATAAATTGAAGTTGAAGTTTTATTCTGAAAGTCTAAAATGAGACGCCTCATTACTGTTTATGATCTCTTCATCCGGTGTTTCAGACAGAAAACCACTGCTGTTGGCGACAGTGAAGTGACAGGCGTTACCCATCTTACAGAACATCGTGGGATACGATTAGTGTTTCTGAATCATGATGTTCCAGAGTAATAGGAGAACATGTTCAGCTGAAAGCTTGTGAGTTGCTGGAGTTGTGTCCTCTGTATCATTAGAGGTTTCCGACACCCAAACTGGTGATTAAATAAACAGTGAAACAATTATTTAAATGTTTTTTTTTGTACAGAATTCCAATTGGAATGTTGGTTGTGTTATTCTGTTACTGTTGGAATGTCTGTTATTTTACATTATTCCAATAGAACACAAAACAAAAATTATTTCCCAATAGGACTATTATGATGCAGTACGCAATAGAAATATTATTATTATTATTATGCCAACTGAATAAAATGCTCATGTAGGACCTCTATCATAACAGTTTTAGTTATTCAACTTCAACTAGATGAAAATGAGAAATGTTGCTTTGGGAACTAGCTGAAGTTAATTGAATTTAGGGTTTTATATATTTCGGTTAAAGTTGATTTAATTTAAAGTTATGAGAATGTTTTTGGTAACACTTTACTTAAAGCATTCATGTATTATTAGGGCATTCATAAATGCATTATATCTTTTCATAAATAATTGTAACCAAATGCATTAAAATCGATTCCTTGTTCGTTGTGCTTTCTAAAGGTGTAACAATGAACGGATAAGTTTTATAATCTGTTATAACTGTGGTTGCAGTTATTATGCAGCGCAGTATAAGGTGCAATCACTACTAATGCATTGAAATGACTGTAAAGTGTCACCAGGCTGTTCTATGGGCTTAGTTCATTATAATAACGCTGCTGTCTAGTAGCAAGAAATACCAATGAAATCTCAGAAGCATTAAGATTTAAAACAGCAGTTTATCCGGTACGACTGATTTAAGGATTGATTGAAATACCATTGTGAATCCTGACTTTTTTGACTAGGGATGGCCATAGCTTCTCGATGTGGCTCTATTGTTTTCCCTCATATTGCTTCTGTTCCGCTTCTGAATAAAAGGTGTATTCTCTCTCTCTCTCTCTCGCTCTCTCCTGATGTTGAGTCCAGGTTGGACTCGTGACGGTGTGTTCTTCCTCCAGCAGGTGTTGTTGCCATGGTTCCTTGACCCTGTTTCTACCTGTGTGTAATTAGAAATGTAACAACCCAGTCTTTGAAATGCAAATCTGCTTGGTTTGTCAAGTCTGATCTGGTGCACAAAGCAAAGCCGGTTGTTTAATGCAACAAACACATTCATACGTTTCAGTTTAGCGTTTTAGAGCGATCTCTTTGAAGAGATTTGACTGGATGCCAAAGGGACATTTTACAAAGAACTGTGCTTTTCATCTGAGGTATTATATGCATTACAAACACCTGCCTAATTATTCTGAGTGGATATTATATGCTTTGGCACGAGGACGAAACCTCAGATGAGGCGTTTCTGATGAAGAGACGAGCTTTTGTCTGAGCGGCTCTCAAACTCGGAGATCACAGTGAACATGCTTCTGGTTATTATTTTATTCATTATAAGATATTGTCAGCGGAAAAAATGACATGACTTCGAGAATGTCTCAGTATTTGGCGCGTCTTTATTCTGCATTAATGGCAGCTGTACTGAAAAAACTTCTGATATGATTTGAGATGCTCCAAAAAGCTTAAATTGAGGCGAAAACATCCCAAGAATCTCGATTACTTGCTCAATCTTTCAGAAGGCTTGGCAAGATTTCTTAAAGAAGTCTCTTCTGCTCACGAAGGCTGCATTTATTTGATCAAAAATACAGTAAAAACTGTGAAATATTATTGCATTTTAAAAACAGCTGTTTTCTATGTGAATGTACAGGTGAAACTCGAAAAATTAGGATATCGTGCAAAAGTTCATTTATTTCAGTAATTCAACTTAAAAGGTGAAACTAATATATTATATAGACTCATTACATGCAAAGTGAGATATTTCAAGCCTTTATTTGTTATAATTTTGATGATTATGGATCACAGCTTATGAAAACCCCAAAGTCAAAATTAGAATATTGTGAAAAGGTTTTCATAAGCTGTAAGCCATAATCATCACAATTGTAACAAATAAAGGCTTGAAATATCTCACTTTGCATGTAATGAGTCTATATAATATATTAGTTTCACATTTTAAGTTGAATTACTGAAATGAATGAACTTTTGCACGATATCCTAATTTTTCGAGTTTCACCTGTATAAAGTGTAATTTATTCCTGTGATCAAAGCTGAGTTTTCAGCATCATTACTCCAGTCTTCAGTGTCACATGATCCTTCAGAAATCACTCTAATATGATGATCTGATGCTCAAGAAACATTTCTTATTATTATCAGTGTTGAAAACAGTTGCATATTTTTTGTAACAATATAATTGTCTTTAACGTTTGATCAATTGAACGCGTCCTTGTTGAATAAAAGTATTAATTTCTTGAAAAAAAATCGTAGTGATCCCAAACTTTTGAAAAGTAGCTAGTGCATATTTAATGTCACATTGAAACAGAACTTTGTTTTAAATTATTCTAAATGCCAACATTTAAATGAAGATGTCATCGTTTTTAGACTCGTGGACATGATCTGCGATTAGAAATGTGTTTTCATGCGGTTTTGCTTTAACACCGAAGCCTGCGATGATGTACAGTATCAGTGTATCTTTCTGAAAGGCGTCTCTAAAAATGTGTTTTCCTCTTCCTGAAATGTCAAACAAAAAGCCACTGCTTATGCGAGGCGTTTCCATTCAGAACATTTCATCTTATTAGAGTTATGACTGTGGGATATGATTAATGTTGTTGCTGAGTAATAGGAGAACATGATCCTGAACGAAAGCACTTCTCATTCTCAGCATATCCAGCCTGTCATTTGCTGGAGTTGTTTGTTTAGAAAGAAGCCTCAGATGTGTGTGTGAACGGTCGCACTCAGCAGGTATTGACATCTGTCGTGTGCGTGATTGCCTTGTAAATATTTGAAGCAAATCGTTATGCGTGATATTTTACGTCTTCACAACCTCACCCCTCTCGAGTTTGATTAGCTAGTGAGATCTAACAGTTAGTGCAAACTTCCCGATTTCCCCGAGAGGATTCGCTCATCATTAATACAACTAAAAGAGCTCTGAATATGAATTAACAGCCTAGGGAAATGCCGGCCCTTTGAAAAATGGCAGTCGTGCAGAATAACAACTACATGATGGGAAAGAGAATACAGTGATTCATTGTGTTTCTGTAAGACGCTTCCGACTGTGAAAAGTGCCTTTTCAACCAATGCTTTAAAGACACATTGTATATTCTGATGAAAATGTGACGATGTTAGAAATCATAATGCCCGGGAAATGTTGCTGAAGGTCAGGGGAAGTTCTGGAAGGGTTTGTGCTGTTGAGTTTTCCGTTCTTTTATGGCAAATCTTCAAAAATGCTTTTATTTAGCTAATGGAGGCCGGAGACGTGTAATGCTAATTGCTTGTTGCCTCATTTCCAGGCCATTTTCTGTCATAATGTTCTGCCCGTTTTAATTCATTATTATGTTTTTTTTGTTTTGTTTTTTTGCTTGTGGCCTTTAATTTTGATAATGAAATATACAGTGGTTAATGCACTTGTTTGTTTAAAATATGGAAGTGTATGAGTCAGAGATGTCATGATTCCTCTTGTTATTCTCCAGATTCATCATCTAAATCGAGCAAACTCAACTTTATATTGTACATGTTCATCTCGACTACAATTACCATATATATCCATAATAAAGGCTAGATGTCTCGCCCGCGCTGCTGGCCAATGGAGGTCGACGTCCGCACCTGGCGGCCATCTTGCCACAGGCGGCTCGCTCACTCGTAACATTGTGTTTTAATGGCGCATGTACTTTTTAAATAACCATAACTTGCTAAATTTTCTACCGATTTTCAAACGGTTTGGTTTGTTATAAACATCAGAGATGTAGTTATGACACTGCATACTTATGAATAATAAGTGTATCAATAAATAATCATCCAGAATTATAGCCACGTTAATAACGTTTGTAAGAAACCAAACCGCTTGTAAATCCGGCAAGATTTCAACGAGATAAGAGTATTTGTGTTCGTGCTGATCGCTCATCTTACATCAGGCACCACAGAGCCCGCCAGAAAGCTTGCCTGTGACAAGATGGCCGCCGGTGATGACGATAGAGACTCCGCCGTAAGACATCTAGCCTTTATTATGGATATCTATGACAATTACAGCCATTCTCATAGAGAGCCTAAGCCCCTCCCCTCCGCTTCAGGCTCATGGGACCTTATTTCAGAAAAAATATGTATGGAAGTCAATGGCGAGAGACAAATACAACAAATAAAAAGTTAGCTTCAGTAAAGTTAGCTTCAGTAAAGTTAGTATTAGTAAAGTTAGCTTCAGTAAAGTTAGCATCAGTAAAGTTAGCATCAGTAAAGTTAGCTTCAGTAAAGTTAGCATCAGTAAAGTTAGGATCAGTAAAGTTAGCTTCAGTAAAGTTAGGATCAGTAAAGTTAGGATCAGTAAAGTTAGCATCAGTAAAGTTAGGATCAGTAAAGTTAGGATCAGTAAAGTTAGCATCAGTAAAGTTAGCTTCAGTAAAGTTAGCTTCAGTAAAGTTAGCTTCAGTAAAGTTAGCATCAGTAAAGTTAGCATCAGTAAAGTTAGCAT
>CM060604.1:1474901-1523215 GCA_030578255.1 Tiaroga cobitis
TGTGTGTGTTTCAGCTCTTCCTCCATCAGTGTGTGAGTGTGTTTCAGCTCTTCCTCCATCAGTGTGTGAGTGTGTGTTTCAGCTCTTCCTCCATCAGTGTGAGTGTGTGTTTCAGCTCTTCCGCCATCAGTGTGTGAGTGTGTTTCAGCTCTTTCTCCATCAGTGTGAGTGTGTGTTTCAGCTCTTCCTCCATCAGTGTGAGTGTGTGTTTGAGCTCTTCCTCCATCTGTGTGAGTGTGTGTTTCAGCTCTTCCTCCATCTGTGTGTAAGTGTGTTTCAGCTCTTCCTCCATCAGTGTGAGTGTGTTTCAGCTCTTCCTCCATCAGTGTGAGTGTGTGTTTTAGCACTTCCTCCATCAGTGTGTGAGTATGTGTTTCAGCTCTTCCTCCATCAGTGTGAGTGTGTGTTTCAGCTCTTCCTCCATCAGTGTGTGAGTGTGTTTCAGCTCTTCCTCCATCAGTGTGTGAGTGTGTTTCAGCTCTTCCTCCATCAGTGTGAGTTTGTGTTTCAGCTCTTCCTCCATCAGTGTGAGTGTGTTTCAGCTCTTCCTCCATCAGTGTGCGTGTGTGTTTCAGCTCTTCCTCCATCAGTGTGTGAGTGTGTTTCAGCTCTTCCTCCATCAGTGTGTGTGTGTGTGTGTGTGTGTGTGTGTGTGTGTGAGTGTGTGTTTCAGCTCTTCCTCCATCAGTGTGTGAGTGTGTTTCAGCTCTTCCTCCATCAGTGTGTGAGTGTGTTTCAGCTCTTCCTCCATCAGTGTGAGTGTGTGTTTCAGCTCTTCCTCCATCAGTGTGAGTGTGTGTTTCAGCTCTTCCTCCATCAGTGTGTGTGTGTGTGTGTGTGTGTGTGTTTCAGCTCTTCCTCCATCAGTGTGTGAGTGTGTGTTTCAGCTCTTCCTCCATCAGTGTGTGAGTGTGTTTCAGCTCTTCCTCCATCAGTGTGAGTGTGTGTTTCAGCTCTTCCTCCATCAGTGTGAGTGTGTGTGTTTCAGCTCTTCCTCCATCAGTGTGAGTGTGTGTTTGAGCTCTTCCTCCATCAGTGTAAGTGTGTGTTTGAGCTCTTCCTCCATCAGTGTGTGTGTGTGTTTCAGCTCTTCCTCCATCAGTGTGTGTGTGTGTGTGTGTGTGTTTCACTTCTTCCTCCATCAGTGTGAGTGTGTGTTTCAGCTCTTCCCTCATCAGTGTGTGAGTGTGTGTTTCAGCTCTTCCTCCATCAGTGTGAGTGTGTGTTTCAGCTCTCCCTCCATCAGTGTGTGTGTGTGTGTGTGTGTTTCAGTTCTTCCTCCATCAGTGTGAGTGTGTGTTTCAGCTCTTCCTCCATCAGTGTGTGTGTGTGTGTGTTTCAGCTCTTCGTCCATCAGTGTGAGTGTGTGTTTCAGCTCTCCCTCCATCAGTGTGAGTGTGTGTTTCAGCTCTTCCTCCATCAGTGTGAGTGTGTGTTTCAGCTCTTCCTCCATCAGTGTGTGAGTGTGTTTCAGCTCTTCCTCCATCAGTGTGTGTGTGTGTGTGTGTGTGTGAGTGTGTGTTTCAGCTCTTCCTCCATCAGTGTGAGTGTATTTCAGCTCTTCCTCCATCAGTGTGTGAGTGTGTTTCAGCTCTTCCTCCATCAGTGTGAGTGTGTGTTTCAGCTCATCCTCCATCAGTGTGAGTGTGTGTTTCAGCTCTTCCTCCATCAGTGTGTGTGTGTGTTTCAGCTCTTCTTCCATCAGTGTGTGAGTGTGTTTCAGCTCTTCCTCCATCAGTGTGTGAGTGTGTTTCAGCTCTTCCTCCATCAGTGTGAGTGTGTGTTTCAGCTCTTCCTCCATCAGTGTGAGTGTGTGTTTCAGCTCTTTCTCCATCAGTGTGAGTGTGTGTTTCAGCTCTTCCTCCATCAGTGTGTGAGTGTGTTTCAGCTCTTCCTCCATCAGCGTGAGTGTGTGTTTCAGCTCTTTCTCCATCAGTGTGAGTGTGTGTTTCAGCTCTTTCTCCATCAGTGTGAGTGTGTTTCAGCTCTTCCTCCATCAGTGTGAGTGTGTTTCAGCTCTTCCTCCATCAGTGTGAGTGTGTTTCAGCTCTTCCTCCATCAGTGTGTGAGTGTGTTTCAGCTCTTTCTCCATCAGTGTGAGTGTGTGTTTCAGCTCTTTCTCCATCAGTGTGAGTGTGTGTTTCAGCTCTTCCTCCATCAGTGTGAGTGTGTTTCAGCTCTTCCTCCATCAGTGTGTGAGTGTGTTTCAGCTCTTTCTCCATCAGTGTGAGTGTGTTTCAGCTCTTCCTCCATCAGTGTGTGAGTGTGTTTCAGCTCTTCCTCCATCAGTGTGAGTGTGTGTTTCAGCTCTTCCTCCATCAGTGTGTGAGTGTGTTTCAGCTCTTCCTCCATCAGTGTGTGAGTGTGTTTCAGCTCTTTCTCCATCAGTGTGAGTGTGTTTCAGCTCTTCCTCCATCAGTGTGAGTGTGTGTTTCAGCTCTTCCTCCATCAGTGTGAATGAGTGCTGTCAGGAGAATCTCAGGAAAACATGTTCATGCAGGGTATATTTAAATGCAAAGGAATAAGATCATCCATCTATCCTTCTATCCATCTATATATCGTTACATCCATCCATCTATTTATCTATCATTCCATCCATCGTTCTATCGTTCTGTCTACCCATCCATCCATGCGTCCATTCATCTTTTTAAAAATGTATAATTTGAAGTATGTATATATTTTATATAAAATATAATTTCGTGTTATTTGTTTTGATTTTCGGGTGTGTAGGACATTTTGTGTTTGTGAGATTTTTATGCTTTGCAATATAATTTTGTGAAAGTTAAGCACATTGTATCACCAAATTCTAATTATGTTCTCTTCTGAGTGTTTGCTGTAATCCTTTTTAACCTTTTTTTGTTTATTTGTTTTTTGGTTGCATAACAGTAATGAAAACTGGGGAAAACATCATGAAGATAACGTCACAATACAAAAAAATCTTAGTCCTAAAAATGAGCTTAAATTTTTTTTTGCCCAAATATAATTTCCTATTTCTTTTGCTTATGTAGTTTTTGTGAGTGAAATACAGTATGAGTTCCTGAAGTTCGGGATATTGTCTTCCAGTGTTTTGAGGTCATGGAGAACAGTGATTATCCAGTTGGCATAGAAACAATACAGTGCAGTTTTTCATTAATCATGCTGTTAATCATGCGTTTAATGAGATCATTCCGCGTGGACATGGATTTATAGTTGCTGGTACTGACTCATGTGTTTTGAGTGTGTGTTCGTGTGCGTGTGTGTGTGTGTGTGTGTGTGTGTGCGCGCACTCCCATCGTGCGCTCGCTTTCCTGTTCTCTATTTACCCTGATGAGATCTATCCTGCAATGAAGAAATATCCTGCAAAATATTTGTAATACATATAAGCATGATTTCAATTAATAAATGAAAGTTTGATTAAAATTAATAAATAAAAATGTGATCAAAATACAAAAGTATGAGTTAGTTATTTTTTTTAAGAAGGAGGACCGGAGGGTGTGTTCCAACTACAGGGGGATCACACTTCTCAGCCTCCCTGGGAAAGTCTATGCCAGGGCACTGGAGAGGAGAATACGGCCGATAGTGGAACCTCGGATTCAGGAGGAACAGTGCGGTTTTCATCCGGGCCGTGGAACACTGGACCAGCTCTACACCCTCTACAGGGTGCTGGAGGGTTCATGGGAGTTTGCCCAACCAGTCCACATTTGCTTTGTGGATTTGGAGAAGGCATTCGACTGTGTCCCTCGCGGGAGTATTGGGTCCGGGGTCCTTTGCTAAGGGCTGTCCGGTCTCTGTATGACGAAGCAGGAGCTTGGTTCGCATTGCCGGCAGTAAGTCAGACTTCTTCCCGGTGCATGTTGGACTCCGGCAGGGCTGCCCTTTGTCGCCGGTTCTGTTCATAGTTTTTATGGACAGAATTTCTAGGCGCAGCCAGGGGCCGGAGGGTGTCAGGTTTGGGGACCACGCGATTTCGTCTCTGCTCTTTGCGGATGATGTTGTCGTGTTGGCCCCTTCACACCAGGACCTTCAGCATGCACTGGGACGGTTTGCAGCCGAGTGTGAAGCGGCTGGGATGAAAATCAGCACCTCCAAATCCGAGGCCATGGTCCTCAGTCGGAAAAGGGTGGCTTGCTCACTTCAGGTTGGTGGAGAGATCCTTCCTCAAGTGGAGGAGTTTAAGTATCTTGGGGTTTTGTTCACGAGTGAGGGAAGGATGGAACGGGAGATTGACAGACGGTTCGGTGCAGCTTCTGCAGCAATGCGGTCGATGTAGCGGTCTGTTGTGGTGAAGAAGGAGCTGAGCCGTAAGGCAAAGCTCTCGATTTACTGGTCAATCTACGTTCCTACTCTCACCTATGGTCATGAGCTTTGGGTCATGACCGAGAGGACAAGATCCCGGATACAGGCGGCAGAAATGAGCTTTCTCCACAGGGTGGCTGGGCGATCCCTTAGAGATAGGGTGAGAAGCTCGGTCACTCGGGAGGAGCTCAGTGTAGAGCCGCTGCTCCTCCACATCGAGAGGGGTCAGCTGAGGTGGCTCGGGCATCTGTTCCGGATGCCTCCTGGACGCCTTCCCGGAGAGGTGTTCCGGGCACGTCCCACTGGGAGGAGACCCCGGGGAAGACCTAGGACACGCTGGAGAGACTATGTCTCCCGGCTGGCCTGGGAACGCCTCGGTGTCCCCCCGGAAGAGCTGGAGGAAGTGTCTAGGGAGAGGGAAGTCTGGGCATCTCTGCTTAGACTGCTGCCCCCGCGACCCGGCCCCGGATAAGCGGAAGAAGATGGATGGATGGATGGAGTTAGTTATAAATCTATTAAATATATTACATTTTTGATATATAAAAAAACATTTTGATTTAAAAATTGTAAAAATCTAAACAAATAAATACATAATTTAATTAAAAACAAATAAATAATTGTAACGGTACATTAGTCAGTGGAAGGAAGGTATAATAATGTAACTTAATTGAAAAATTCATCTGGTAAATCTAAAATTTCTTTCTGTGTATAAATTGGGTGTTTATAAAAGATAGATGCCTTTCAAATTTTAGGATGGCGGTCCCTCACACACACACACACACACACATTTAATTTTATGTTTGTTTAAAGATCTAAACTTAGTTTTTGAAGCTTGCTTGATTCCATAATATTACCTCGTGGTCTGTATGATATATATATAAATATATAAAATATCATGTTATATGTGTTATATTATTGTCAAACCTTATCAGAAGTGACTGTAAATGACATTTATAGTGTTACAAAAGATTATTTCAAATAAATGCTGTTCTTTTGAACTTTCTATTCATCAAATAATCATTTTCTGTTTCCACAAAAATATGAAGCAGCACAACTGTTTTCAACATTAATAATAATAATAAATGTTTCTTGAGCATCAGATCATCATAGCCTATTAGAGTGATTTCTGATGGATCATGTGACACTGAAGACTGGAGTAATGATGCTGAAAATTCAGCTTTGATCACAGGAATAAATTACACTTTACTATATATTTAAAATGTAATAATATTTCACTGTTTTTACTGTATTTTTGATCACATAAATGCAGCCTTGGTGAGCAGAAGAGACGGTGTTGTTGTAGTGACAATTTTCCTGTGGTTAGTCACATGGTATAGTTAACGCTCAGCTGATTGGCTCAAGTGAGATGTTTGCGTTATATACTGTACGTCACAAGTACGGAATATCAGAACATAACGATTTTTATTAATTTAGCTTGAGTTGGAACAGTCCAATTAATGATCCTTCACAGAATAACTTTTACAACTACAGGAAGGCAGGAGATTTGTGTAATGCTGGCCATCAGGTTTATTCCTTCTTTATCCAATGAGAATCCGGAATGCAGAGTTTACATCCAGGAAAATTTAAGTCTGTCAGCATCAGGTTTAATGAAACGTGTTTGTTCAATTTAGCTTTATGATGTTGGTTTTAGGAGCCGTTTGCCTCGGGCAGTGTGTTATGAAGACAGAATAGACTGATCCTCAGTCAAAGCAAACATAAATAATCTTCCCTGCGCTTCATTTATCCGCATTAGTGTCGCAGTAACACTGTTGGGTTCCAGCCAGCAGAAGAACAGGAGTGAGGCGAGGTGAGCAGTCATTGCTGTGTGTGTGTCTGGTGTTTAAATGTGTGTGAGATCGGATGAACTCTGTCCTGGTGGAGAGTAAACAACAGCTGTGCAGGAAAATATAGCCGTCAGAGAGGAATCTTTGAGTTCGCTGCAAGATAAAGGGATTTTTCAACCCAAAAATGCCCAGGGAAGGTGCACTCAAATCAGCCTGTGTTTTCCTGGATGTTTCATACTTCCAGAAAAAATATTTGTGAGGCAAAAAATCTTAGTAATTAGTTCCTTTTTTACATAATGCGTTTAGATTGAAACCATCCAGGAAGTCTTTGTAAGTGAGCTGATGCATTTGACTTTTGTTTGTTTTTATAAACTAAGAGACCGGTCAAAATTATACTGTATGCGCTTATTTTCATTTAATTCTTTCATAATGTATACGCCCACATCGCTCCAAGACTGTGTGACTGTCAATACAGTTAAAAATAACGGTTTGAACTTTAAACTCGCTGCGAAATGTTGGACTTTGACATTTTTAAAGCTTGGCTCCAGAGTCAGTTCCTCCATGGGTCGCTTGAGCTTGATTCGTGCCCAGGAAAGGAGCACCCTGCCTGGGATGCACTTTTTCCTGGATGTTTTATAGTTTCAGAGCTCCACCACGGTGGAGATTTGCTGTCATCATTTACTCACCCTCATTTCCTTTGTCATCTGGAACTTTTAAAGAAATGTAATGCTCGCTTTGTAACATACAGTTAGTTCACAAGAGGGTAGACATAAACGGATGCAAAAACTCATGAAAGTGCGTTTTATGAGTTTTATGTGCGGAACATTCCCTGATTAACTGATCATCTTTCCCTGGAGAGATGTTAGTGCTGTGATCATTGAGCTGAACTTCAGAGTCAAACGAGTTAAATTCGAGAGTGAATGCACTGAACTGATGCTCTGAAAGGAAACGCTTTCGTGTGGAAATTGGATGTTGCTTCTTCTCTTATGAACTCTACAGTCTTTGAAATAAAGGTTGGAGAAGTGGGTTTTCGCAGTGATGTCATAGAAGAACCATTCAGTGAGCAGTTCTTAAAAAAAAAAAAATTCTTAGTGTGAAGCAGATTTTTGTAATATGAAGATTGTTTTCCACTATCAAGAACCTTTTATGAAATGGAAAGATTCCATGGGTGTTAAAAGGTTCTTTCTTTCTTTCTTTCCTTCCTTCCTTCCTTCCTTCCTTCCTTCCTTCCTTCCTTCCTTCCTTCCTTCCTTCCTTCCTTCCTTCCTTCCGCCCTTCCTTCCTTCCTTCCTTCCTTCCTTCCTTCCTTCCTTCCTTCCTTCCTTCCTTCCTTCCTTCCTTCCTTCCTTCCTTCCTTCCTTCCTTCCTTCCTTCCTTCCTTCCTTCCTTCCTTCCTTCCTACCTACCTACCTACCTACCTACCTACCTACCTACCTACCTACACAGACACACACACACACACACACAGACAGGCACAGACACACAGGCACAGACACACGCGCGGACACAGGCACAGACACACGCGCGGACACAGACACACACATAGACATAGACAGACACAGACACACGCACACGCGCGGACACAGACAGACAGACACACGCATTATGGCGTTATTTCCCTGTCAAATGTCGAGAGCGCATTATTGAAGCGCGAAAGTACATTAATATAATGCGCGAGTGTGAATCTCAATGCTCGCGCGCGGAATATAATACGCGTCTAGCTTTGTTCCCTGTACCATTGTTGGTGATTCTATGTTTAGTCCAAGTTTATGTTCATGTTAATTTCATATTGTCACTTCAACCCAAATCTAATTGGAATAATATTTGGGTTCAATTCAACTCGACTACATTACACATATTATAGACATGATTCATGGGTCTTTTTTTAAATTATCTTTCTAGATCTTTTTGTCTTAATTTTAAAATCTGAAAGTTCTTGTTTTAGGTTCTTCATATATGCCTATTATATAGGCTACCTTGTTATAATTATTAAAACCTTTCTTAATGTTTTTTTATTTAATGAAACGTTTTTCATTATCTTAGAAAAACATTAAGAGAACGTTTATATAATGGGAGAATTGAACGTTTGAATAACGTTCTTATAACCAAGCAAGAACGTTAATACAACGTTTATATAACGGGAGAATTGAACGTTCTTATAACCAAGAAATAACGTTAATGCAACGTCTAAAAAACTGGACGTTTTGAAATTCCCTAGAACATTCAGAAATAACATTTTTATAGCTTAATGGGAACGTTATGAAAACGTTCTTATAACCTAAAATTGTTAGCTGGGGAAGAGGAGAGATTCGCGATTGCACTGAACACGTTTTAAGTGCAGGCATATTCTCTGAGCGAGCCCAGAGAGAGAGTTCTTACAAGAGAAGTGTATCTGAGAGCGCGCGCCCAGTTCCTGCGCACGAGCAGAGAGATTCACGCTCGGCACATCATATTCCACGCGCGAGCAGAGAGATTCGCGCTCGGCACATCATATTCCACGCGCGAGCAGAGAGATTCACGCTCGGCACATAGTATTCCGCGCGGGAGCAGAGAGATTCACGCTCGGCACATCATATTCCACGCGCGAGCAGAGAGATTCACGCTCGGCACATAGTATTCCGCGCGGGAGCAGAGAGATTCACGCTCGGCACATAGTATTCCGCGCGTGAGCAGAGAGATTCACGCTCGGCACATAGTATTCCGCGCGGGAGCAGAGAGATTCACGCTCGGCACATAGTATTCCGCGCGCGAGCAGAGAGATTCACGCTCGGCACATAGTATTCCGCGCGCGAGCAGAGAGATTCACGCTCGGCACATAGTATTCCGCGCGGGAGCAGAGAGATTCACGCTCGGCACATAGTATTCCGCGCGGGATCAGAGAGATTCACGCTCGGCACATAGTATTCCGCGCGCGAGCAGAGAGATTCACGCTCGGCACATAGTATTCCGCGCGGGAGCAGAGAGATTCACGCTCGGCACATAGTATTCCGCGCGGGAGCAGAGAGATTCACGCTCGGCACATAGTATTCCGCGCGGGAGCAGAGAGATTCACGCTCGGCACATAGTATTCCGCGCGCGAGCAGAGAGATTCACGCTCGGCACATAGTATTCCGCGCGGGAGCAGAGAGATTCACGCTCGGCACATAGTATTCCGCGCGGGAGCAGAGAGATTCACGCTCGGCACATAGTATTCCGCGCGCGAGCAGAGAGATTCACGCTCGGCACATCATATTCCACGCGCGAGCAGAGAGATTCACGCTCGGCACATAGTATTCCGCGCGCGAGCAGAGAGATTCACGCTCGGCACATAGTATTCCGCGCGGGAGCAGAGAGATTCACGCTCGGCACATAGTATTCCGCGCGCGAGCAGAGAGATTCACGCTCGCGCATTATATTAATGTACTTTCGCGCTACAATAATGCGCTCTCGACATTTGACAGGGAAATAACGCCATAACACATAGACACAGAGACACACGCACACAGACACACGCACACAGAGAGACAGACAGACAGACACACACATACAGACACAGACACACGCACACAGACACACGCACACAGACAGACAGACACACACATACAGACACAGACACACGCACACAGACACACGCACACAGACACAGAAGCGGACACAGACACACGCGCATGCGTGCGCGCGCGCACACACACACACACACACACACACACACACACACACGCACGCACGTACACAGACAGACGCGCACACACACACGTGAGAGTCAGTGTTCAGCTCAAGTGTGTCTGGTATTTCACGATGCTAAATGTCACTCAAATACAGGCTGTGATAAATTAACTTTATTCTCCCACTGAAACCCTTTGAATGTTTCTGTAATTAACGAGGACAGTAAAACTCCTGACAGCTCTTCATTAGGCGGATGAGTGAGTGACATCATCAGCGCGAGACTCGCACTGGGAAACCAGAACCACTGATGATGAAACTGGTCACATCATGGTTACATTATTTTATGATGCTAAATGTGCCGTTTCATTTACACTTTGAAACAATTTCACTCAGAAATTGCTAATAAATTTCACAAATAATTAGTAGAAGAAAAAATGAGAAAGATTGAAATACACAACAAAATATTTTATTTTTGTTTTTTATTAAAATATCCCATTCCAAAATATATTTACATACATTTATCAGATACATTTGAGCAAAATTACTTAAGATATTGAGTCTTGCAGATATTTGTTCTTGTTTTAAGTGATTTTTAAACTCGGATTGGCAAGTTTCCGACTTTTTTGCGATCTTTTTTTTATTATTATTTTGGAGACCAACGGTAAAATAACAACAATAAAAGTAACTTTTAAATAATTGTTATTTTATTGTATATTGAATTGTTGTATATATGATATAGGCCTAGTATTATATTTGAACTTTTTAATTCAGAAACAATTAATAAATGCACTTTTATTTTGATCAATTAAAGTTAATTGGCTGTTGGCTAACATGTTGTATCAGTCCAACGCTTATTTAAAAAAAAAAAAAAAAAAAAATATCAGTCACAGACTCCTTTATTCCAGGACATGCTATGAATGTTTTCACATGGATAAAGTGTCCTAAGTATTCAGGATTTCCAGTATAGTCAAAAGTGTCATCATGAATAATCAATCATGAATATGAACGAGAATATAAAGTTATGAATGGACTAAAGCGGAGAGGTCACGGCTGATCGTAAGTCAGTAAATGAGAATCGCTGCGTCGGCAAACAGTCTCGACCGATGAACATTAGAGAGAGAGAGAGAGAGAGAGAGAGAGAGATCAATAACATCTGATCCTGCGTGTTCATTTATATCCCACAGTCCATTAAGAGGACAAACAACAAACTGCTGCTCATATAACAGGAAATAATGTCCTTCAGAGATCAGATTTATAGATCATAGACTATTTGTGCAGAAGTTTTAAGCATATTTAGTGGACAGAATCCGAGACCTGTAACTCATTTGTTAACATTATACTTAATGTACCCGTTTCCCAGAATGACTAGCTGTCTACATCTTCACAAACTGGAGAATATCAGGGAAATATTGGGGAAAATCCAGCTTTTAATGTTGTTTATGTGTCTATATGGTGTTTTTAATACGCTTAAACCGTGTGTAAGTTCATAAGTCGACAGCATTGCTGAGTATTTCCTGCTTAAAACTGCAGTGAACCAAAGACAGTCTCAAAAACACGGTTTGAAATCGCTGGTGTTTCTGACGTCACAAACGACCTTGTAACCAATCAGATCAACGTGTGATCGTCAACCAGTGGATCTCTGAGCTGAGTGAGTGAGTGGAGGCGGGGCTCATTTGCATATTCATAGAGCCGCGCATACTAAATGAGGCAAGGGTACGGAAGCGTATTGAATTCACTTGAGGAAAAAATATCTACTCTGTTTTTCTGAATTAACTGGTTAATTATCTCAGAATTATGAGATATTATTTCATAAAAAAAAAACGTTTTTGCTCTGTTTTTCTGAATTAATGAGTTACTCATAATTTTGAGATAATTAAGTCGTTAATTCAGAAAAACAGAGCAAAAACTTTTTTCCATGAAAAATTATCTCGTAATACTGAGATAATTAACTCGTTAAAGTGTAAATTGCAGGTTAACCACCACAACCAATTAATGTGTAAATTAAAGTGCTCAATGTGCATATATGTAAAAATGTCTGTCTTAAAATGCGTTAAAATAACATTTATTGGGGTTTCTTCAAAGGTAGCATGTTTTTGACCGTGACTGGGTGATGACGTCATAAGAGGGAGCGCGGGCGGTGATGCACTCGCTCTGTGTGTGCGGGTTGAGGGAGAATAAAACGATTCGCGGGACTCCCGCAAACTAGAAATATCTATGAATAAAACATAAAAACGAATACATTTTTATTCATCTGTTGCAGAAAAGCAATAAGAACAACTAAAACAAAATAGAAACGGTTTACAGGCAGAGTTTCTATTTCTAACATGTCTGCAGCGTTGAGCGATGTAGCCAATCACAGACATATGTGTTGATTTCTTGAACGCAATAATGGCCAATCAGAAGCATTTACGATAGACTCCCCTCACCGCTCACAACTGACTTTTTGTTCAGTGCTGAGTTCTGTATGCTGGCAAATCCTCTAATTATAACAAACAAAGTGTATATATTATGAAAGCTTCATTGATAATAACAGAGATGTGTGAGATCGCGATGAACTGATGTCAGCTTTTTAGGAATTATTATGGGAGCGCACTTTGCGCGCAGTCCTGCCAAACCATGCACGCAGTAGCCCGCTTGCTATGTTATAACAGTGTGTGTTAATGCTTTATAACAAATAATTGATCAGGAGCATGTGTGCGGATGTGTATGGTGGCGACACGTAGGCTAACTTGAAAGTATTTGGAGGTACAGAAAAAAAGTCTTTTTGCGGGCGGGAGCGGGACAAAACATAAATGTTGCGGCTGGTAGAAAGTAATATAGAAAGTAGTTGAGGACGTCAGTTATAATAATGACCCACGTATTAGAAAATGGTCGAGTTTAAACCGGGCTCGGGCTCATAATTACAGTTAATGTGTCGGGCCGGACCGGGCTCGGACACAGCGGGCTCGGGGTCTTGCTTGATGTTTTTGGGCCCGATCTAAGCTCTACCTCGGGGTAAGTTACGCTAACACTTACAGGCACGAATCAGCCGTTTGTCCTTGGGGAACTTGTGGAGCCTCTCCCCCGTTTTTGATGTATTCGTAGTTTCGTACATCCCGCACAAACACAATAGTTAACCATTTTTGCTAGCTAGGTCTCCAATATAACGTAACTCCAGGCCTGGAGCATAGACAGTAAAAGCTTGGAGTCCCTTTTATGACGTCAAGCCCAGCCTAGCGGAAGGGAGCGGGCGTGCTTAAAACCACTGTAAAACGCACCAACTTTTCATATTATATGCAGCATTTTGGTATAAAAAAAACATAAAAAAACAATGGTGGGCGGTTCTTATCTTTATGTTTAGTAAGCACATTGCATTATCTTTGTGAAAAATTTTACCTGCAATTTACACTTTAATTCAGAAAAACAGAGTACATTTTTTTCCTCAAGTGAATGCAATACGCTTCAAGGGTGTTGAGTTACATTCAAGATATTTTAAGACATGAAGATTTTTTATCAAGGAAAAAAAAATTAAACGTGTAATTTTGGTGATCAAAGATGAGTTTTAAGGGACAAAATGATTGACTACAGGGGGACTTTAATTTGAAATCTTGAAACCCAGACTGTGGTTATTATGAAAGTTTGATGTATCAGCACTCGACTAACTAACTGAAGCTTCAATTATATTGTCAGAAATAAATGGTTCTCTCTCTCTCGATCAGGGTTTCTGTTGAAAGAGAATGAGAAAGTGTCTGACTCAGACGTCCGGTTCGCTGATCCTCAGTGGAGGAACTCTTCATTCACAGCGTCTCTCGCTCTTTTGTTGAATAATTCCTGGACTGGTTGTGTGTGTGAGGTCACAGATGGAGAGATGGAGACCTTCTTCTGTGAAGAATCTGACATTTATTTTTTTGGGAGTGAGCATTTTTATTTATTTAACATATTTGTGTTACAGGTGAAACTTGAAAAATGAGAATATGGTGCAACAGTTCATTTATTTCAGTGATTCAACTTAAAAGGTGAAACTAATATATTATATAGACTCATTACATGCAAAGTGAGATATTTCAAGCCTTTATTTGTTATAATTTTGATGATTATGGATCACAGCTTATGAAAATCCCAAAGTCAAAATTAGAATATTGTGAAAAGGTTTTCATAAGCTGTAATCCATAATCATCACAATTACAACAAATAAAGGCTTGAAATATCTCACTTTGCATGTAATGAGTCTATGTAATATATTAGTTTCACCTTTTAAGTTGAATCACTGAAATAAATAAACTTTAGCACCATATTCTAATTTTCCGAGTTTCACCTGTGCATCAAAGTTCTGATGATTTCTAAGTATTCCAAAGGAAATTGTTTAATTCTGAAAACAATGTTTTAACAAGTGCTGTATTTTCAAAAGAACAGCAAATGTAATAGATATTCTTTCAAAACACAGCGATTACTGAGACGTTAAATGAGAAAATTTGGTTTAATCAGCAAATGTTCAGTTGAATCAGTTCATTTCATTTGAAAGTAACATTTCAAATCTCGCTTATGAGTATTAAATACATAAATAAGTTTGGGGTTGGTAAGACTTTTAATGTTTTTGAGAGAGTCTCTTCTGCTCATCAAGGCTGTGTTTATTTAATCAAAACAATACAGTAAAAACAGTAAAATATTATTTCAATGTAAAAAGCCGTTTTCTATGTGAATATACAGTAAAATATAATTTATTCCTGTGATCAAAGCTGTATTTTCAGCATCATTACTCCAGTCTTCAGTGTCACATGATCCTTCAGAAATCACTCTAATATGATGATCTGATGCTCAAGAAACATGTATGATTATTATCAGTGTTGAAAACAGTTTTGCTGCTTCGTTGATGAAGAGAACAATGTTTTAATTTCATTTTTTATATATAATTACTGACCCCAATTTTTTTAATAGCCATGTTAAATAACAAAAACCAAAAAAAAAAAATGTTATATATAAATATATAAAATATCCAATATATGTTCAGTGAATACCCACAACGTTTTTTGTTGTGTAAATTATACAGTAAGAATGATCAGTTATAGTTTAATAATGTATGAAAATATAACAAATGTTAATTTGCATTTGTTGTATTTTCATACATTTTACTAATTTTATTGCATTATAAAGACTAATCTATATGACAATGTATATTTCCATGTGAAAAATTTGCTTTATGATTTTGTGTTCTGGGTGTTTTTATTTCATATCTGTTTAAAATAATTTAATTTGATGAATTGTTTGGAGATTGGCACAAAGTTTTGACAATAAAAAAACTGTAAATGTATATTACAAATGTTTATAAAAAACTGTAAGTGCTTAATGCAAGTTCATGCTCATTTAAAAATATTGATGACATAGAAACAATGTATTTTATTTTTATTGCAAAATATTAAAGTATTTTGAGAGTGTACGACTTTTCAGTATCACGGGTAATGTAGTTTTTAATCAGGAATTCTCCTGAAATAAGTTGAAATAATGCGAGCTGACGCTTCAACAGAAGCAGATATCATCGATTAACGACCTCGCTGATCACACTTTAAAGGTTTATTAATTATCATTCAAAATCAGTTTTCCTATGGAGGAAATGAATGTTGTACTCTATATTACTACTAAATGAATTTACTATGATTTCACTGTTTGGCACATACAATTTAGAAACTGACTAAAAGAAACCAAATCAGTGGTTTTTGGTGTTGTGTGTAAAATAAATGAAAATAAAAAGGATCGGTGCAATAAGCATAAGCTTCAGTCGACACTCTTTCGGTCAAGCAACTATTTTTTCTTTGGAAAAAATTGTTTACACCGTAATTTAATTTTTGTTTCTGTTTGTTTGTAATTTGTTTTCTTTTTTTCCTATGTTGACCGAAATAAACTAAAGTCCCACTTTATATCAACTGGCTTTAAGTACTGTGTACTTACATTTAAAAAAATAAGTACAATGTACTTATTGTGTTGATATTGTATTGTAAAACACATTGCTGCTGTTGAGGTGTGATACGGGTGTGTGTGTGTGGTATCGGTCGGTATAAGGGTGGGTTAAGGAGTAAGGGAAGGATTACATGCAGGTATTTTTAAAATATAAGTACAATGTAGTTTATGCATGCATGTACACAATAAATCCATTGTATCAAATTATTAATTTCAATGTTAGTACATAGTAGTTAAAGCCACTTAAAGCTGCAGTCCGCAGTTTTTCCTCTTTGTCGCCATCTCTGTTTGAAATCTGCAATTGCAGTTATTTGAGGAATTATCAGCTTTACGTGAGTTGTGCCTCGGCTCGGCACAGCGCGGATGAATCCGATGTTTGAGGAGAGTGTGTGTCAGTCGCCACCGGTGTGGATACTGGCATTCAGAATCACAGATTATACTTTTGGGAAGAATGACCAACATAATCATTTTCACCGGAAAATGTCTGAACAAGTGAGTAACATCCACTTTTGTTCTGGTTAGCATTGCAGTAAATCGCGCTGATTAAATCTATCGATCGCTTATCATATCACTCAAACCGTGCAAATTATACTTTGTTCTCAAATTGTTAATGTTCAACATCAGCATTGCGTGACTACATGTAATGACCTTCAGATATTATCCTTGTTTCCGCATGGGCCGGTTTCAGTCTCTTCTTCCAAACTCTCAGTCTGAAGTCTTCTGCATGTTACAGCGAGTGAGTCTCTAGTTGTCGCTGGTGATCGTCGTTTGAACCTTTCTGGATCCGCCGTCACATTAATAAGTTTAATTATATGAAGTGCTGTGAGAAAAGGCTATAAATCTCCACCTCCAGCATCCTCACACACACAGCCGACTAGCCGAGACTCTTCTTTATGTGTGCAGATGTGTGTGTGTACAGATGTGTGTGTGTACAGATGTGTGTGTGTGTACAGATGTGTGTGTGTGTACAGATGTGTGTGTGTGTGTGTGTGTACAGATGTGTGTGTGTACAGATGTGTGTGTACAGATGTGTGTGTGTACAGATGTGTGTGTACAGATGTGTGTGTGTACAGATGTGTGTGTGTACAGATGTGTGTACAGATGTGTGTGTGTACAGATGTGTGTGTGTGTGTACAGATGTGTGTGTGTGTGTGTACAGATGTGTGTGTGTACAGATGTGTGTGTGTACAGATGTGTGTGTACAGATGTGTGTGTGTACAGATGTGTGTGTGTACAGATGTGTGTGTACAGATGTGTGTGTGTACAGATGTGTGTGTGTACAGATGTGTGTGTACAGATGTGTGTGTACAGATGTGTGTGTGTACAGATGTGTGTGTACAGATGTGTGTGTGTACAGATGTGTGTGTGTACAGATGTGTGTGTACAGATGTGACGTAATGACGCAAAGACATGCTCGAATCTCCCGCTGAAATCCACCAGTCCCACTGGAGTTACACACATTATTACAAGCTTACCGCTGTGAATCGAGCTACGGCAAGCAGAGAGTTCTGAACACAGGCTGGTTGTGGACTTGCTCAAAAAATTATTTTGGATAATTGTTAACCCAAAAAAGTTACGGACTGCAGCTTTAACATAAAGTGAGACCCTCTTGGCATTAAACAAGGTGAAAAGTTGGTAAAATGAGGCTTTGGGAAACAGAAGTCTTTGTTTGGCTGAGACCTCAGAGAAGAAGCGGGCATCGGGAATGTGATCTGCAGGATAAAATAACACACACACACACACACACACACAAAAGGCCATTTCACGGTAGCAGGATTTACAATCACCTCAGAGACAATTAGTGCTTGTGACAGGTGAGGATCTATTTCTGCCGCTGCTGATGTCACATTTCATTTCTCAGATGATCAGAGATTTTGATTGAGCAGAACAGCGAGAAATCAGTATGAATAAAAGATGCTCGATTCCAGCAAAGTCACATAACAGTGAATGAACCACACAGACAAGTCTTTTAGTGTTCATAATCCATGATTATTCATAACAAGCCATTGATTCTTCAGAAATGGGTGAATTTTCAACACTGATAATAATCATAAATGTTTCTTGAGCATCAGATCATCATATTAGAGTGATTTCTGAAGGATCATGTGACTGAAGACTGGAGTAATGATGCTGAAAACTCAGCTTTGATCACAGGAATAAATTACACTTTACTGTATATTCAGCTATTTTACATTGCAACAATATTTCACTATTTTTCATGTTGCGCAGAAGAAACTTCTCCCTTACTTTTGTATATAAACGAAGAATACATGCTGGATGATTACAGCTTCATCTCACCAAACAATCTGATGCGTTGACATTATATTTTTGTGCATATCACACATTTTTCTGGTGTTGCTACTGCTAATAATAGTATATGAGAAAAGCATGATTGTGACAGAAAACATCGACACAACTAAAACAAATAAACGAATTCTGTGCATGAACTCAGTTGAAGTATGAAAAGAAGACCTTCAAGATGAAGATTTATGATCCGAGAACGGGTGCTTATTGGGAAAACGAGTGATAAAGACATGATTTTGATCAAGAGAAAATCAAATGAATTGGTGCTTCTGTGTGAAGGATAGTATAGTGTTTTTTAAGAGTAATGGCAGGTGCGATTGCAGTCTCTATCTTTATCCGCAGGTTCACTCTCTCCAGGCTTAAAGCGCAGCAATAATGGAAGGGGAAAGCAAGAATTGATCCGTGTTAAAAGCCGATCGCTCCATTTGTCGGTGCGGGAAAGAGCAGCAGGTTCTGGAAAAGCTCCAGTGGACATTAAGAGCAAGAACAGGTCCGACCATGACAGAAAATACATCATTAGCTCGACGTCTTCGTCGCTGAGCCATTAGAAACAGTGGCTTCCAGAAGAGCTCCTGCTGTAACACTGAGCCAAAGACATTAACACTGATGCTTAACACGTCACCCCGGCTCTGAACACTGTGTTTAACGCTAAATGGCTTCATTAAAGGGTTAATTCACTCAAAAATGAATGCTGTATGTCATTATTTACTCATTTACGCCTCATGCTGTTCCAAACTCATGTGACTTTCTTTCTTTTGTGGGAATGAAGTGAAGATGAATGTCAGGGCTTTTCTTTTAATGAAGAAAAATGGCGACTTCAGTTTAAAAATGAAAAGCACCATTAAAGTAGTATGACTTGTGTGAGGATGCTTCTTAACCCTGTAAAGCCTTACATATGAAATAACAGTCATAATACTAGTACTTTCATCAAAATATATAAATAATCTTTCAAAAAAAAGTGTTTTCTTGTTGAGTTTGCTAAATCAGGCTTTTATGGCTCATATAGTCTGATATAGTGAGAATATGGAAGTAAAAACTGACCAAAAATATGTAATTTGGTGCAGATGATGATATTTATATGGACAAAAAGTGCTCAAATTCTGATGCTTTAATGTAAATCAATGAGATCTTTACAACAGTATAGCAGATACTTCCATAAAATGCATATAAATAACAATATCTGCCAATAATATGTCTTACGCCCGATTCACACATACACCGTGCTATAGTGCTTTCACATATGCTGCGTTTGCAGTGCGTAACTGATCCGCGGCTGTGCCACAAATATTCACTATTTTTATTTCAAATCCACAAGTTATGCAGCAACTTCTATTAAAAAAAAATGTTTTGTCAATCAAATTTTTTTTTTGTGTAACCTCATTCGAATTAATTGGGCCCTCCAATTGATGTCATTATTCATTTCAAAATATATTGATAACACCAACTGAGAGAATGAACTCAGCGCCAGACACTCTTCTGACACACCAGCAGTAGCAGCACTGGCCAGTCCTCGCTGCTGTTCTGGAGATGAGGCTGAGACTGAGAGCAGAAATGAGGAAAGACAAGGTGAGATTGCTCAAAGGGCGAGCTCCCCCTTGCTTCCTAATTGTGAGTTGTTTACCTTAAATAAGTAAGCCTTTTGATTCAATGTGTGCGCTATTACCTAGTGCTATTGGACTGGTTGAAATAGTGGCAGCACAGTGTAAAGTTAATAGCCCTACTATTGCTTATAATGTGTGATATATTCTCAAACTCCTTAATAAATTATCTGCCTATATTTCTGCGCATGTAGATGTGCCTGCCAATATCACTGTGTTCTCAAGTGCACACAGGTAATATTGATTTGAGCAATAAAGCAAATTATCATTTTTGTTTGGTGAAAAGCCCTAGCATTGCAGCACAGTGCTGTGCTGTGCTTAAAAGCTATAGTCAATGCTCAATAAATTCATGATGTTATCAAAGCCAATGAACAGGGTTTCAAAATTCTGGGAATTTTCAAAGTTGGAAAATTTCCATGGGAGTTAACAGGAATATAAGGGAATTAATGGGAATTTACAAAACTGAAAGGTTATTCCTTTAACAGGGAACTTAAATATAGTTGAGGAAAATATATTGTAGCATAATCTTGGCTAAAACAAGCAGATTTAATGCAGCATACTTAAATATCTATCACATGCACACTGCAGGGCTACTGAGGCCACGCCCCCTACATGCACTGTGCATTCCTCCATCACATGCACTGATTTATTCAACCCTGGAGTACTAAGAGTGAGGACACACTTGAGCTTATGAAGTGTAATGATGAGTAACATGTTACTCAACATTCATGTTTTTGTTATTCCGTGGAAGAATTAATGGTTCAGTTTTAAAATTCTACGCTAAAATATATCTGATAAAAGATCATGTTGTTTACATTGTTTTACTATTTAAAAAAAATAATTTTTGATATTTATGTTTGGATATGATAGTTTGTTGAAATTATCACCAAATACCAGTTAATTTCTATTCATTTCCTTTACTTCCCATCATTTTTGTGGAAAGTTTTCAAATTTGAATATTTCCAAAATTCCCCAGCTTAACTTCCCATGGAAAGTTTCTGGAAATGTTCCTACCCTTTGCAACCCTACCAATTAATAGTTATGTTATCTTTGTACTTGTTCGTAATAGATTTCAAGCTCTGTTAAGCGCCCTATTGTGGGTACTTGGACACTTGGTTGACAGCCTAAAGCTTAGTCCAAACTGTTAACATAATACGCAATGCTTGATCACATGTTTAATTATTTTTAGCGCTTTATCTTGCACTGAAATGGCTCTTGGAATACAAAGTGAGCTTGCTTTAACAAGTAGGTTGGTTTTTTTGTACGTTAAAAGGCGACACTGTAAAAAAAATCCCGTTGTTTTTACGGAAAAAAACTGGCAGCTGTGGTTACCAGAACTTTTCCGTCAAAACTACGGTATCAACATATTTGGTTTTACAGACTTACCTTAAAATTTACAGTAATAAACCGTAATTCATTATCTGATATAATGATAATTAACCAACCTATTGAAGTATTAATATCTGTTTTGTAATACACTGACAACCAACAACCATCACAGCAGTGATGAGAGACACATGATAAATCAAAGCTCATCACACACAATCTTCCACAAGAAAGTTAATACTATTATATTGAAGCTGCAGTGTTATTCGCACAAACATTAAACACCATCATGGTAACACAAATTAATGTTTATTGCATTTTTTTAAATTTCATGTAACAACATTAAATGTAACATAAAACCCTAATGTACATAACTGATTAGAAAAGAACTAAGAAAACTAAGAAGAAACAGTTATTTCAACAAAAATAAGTCAAATGTGAAGTGTCACGCAGGGAATTGTGGGAATGTCAATTTACGGTTTTTCACTGTAAATTATACAATGAGTTGTTCTTTTCACTTTCAAAAACTGTAAATTTAATGGTATTTTACAGTAAAATTACATTAAATGTACCGTTAGATCTATCACAGTTATTTACCGTATTTAGTAAGGAAACTTTCTGTTAACCAATTAACACTTTTGCACTGTAGCATTTTTACAGTCTTTTACCGTTAAAATCACGATCATTTTTTACAGTGTAGCTACAGGAGGGGATGGGCACCTTCAAAAACAGTTCCAGACAGAAGCATACCAAGATCTTAGAGAGGCTTTTAGATGTAACTCTTTATTTAGCTTCAAGAAATCTTGCATTCAGAGGCAAAACCTCAAATTTGGATGATGTACATAATGGCAATTTTCTTGGAACTCTTGAGTTGTTGGCCCATTATGATCCCCTCTTACAAGAGCGCTTAGAAAAAGTAAGGCAAAAAAAGAAAGGGTCACGTTTAACTCACTACCCAAGTCCAGACACCCAGAACGAGTTCATTGAGATCTGTGGCAAGAGAGTGTTCAACACTATCCTGAAAGAAAGAAGATGCAATATATTACTCTGTCATACGTGACTCCACAACAGACATATCTCATACAGAACAGAATGTGCTATTGATGCAATATGTACATCAAGACAAAGAAGACAGCGGCGTTTGGAAGACAGTTTAGAGGTTTATTGAATTCAAAAGATTTTCACAAAAAGACAGGCCAGGAAATTTCTGAAATGATTCTAGAAGTGTTGCAGTCCAATGGCATACCTTTACAAGACTGTAGAGGACAAGGCTATGATAATGGAGCCAACATGCCTGGAGAGGCGAAAGGAGTACAAGCTCAGATTTTAAAAGTCGATCCGCTTGCTACATTCTCTCCCTGTGCTTCCCACACCCTCAACCTGGTTGGTGTCCATGCAGAGTCATGTCCACAGGTTGCAACATTTTTTGGCTCTGCAAACCGTCTCTATAATCTTTTCAGTGCTAGCCCAGAGCGATGGGCAACCCTGAAAGAAAAGACAGGGTTCTCTCTCTTCATCGTCTCTCTGACACTCGATGGAGTGCCCGCATTGCTGCAGTATGAGTTGTGGCAGTGCACTTGCCCTCCATCCTTGAGGCACTGGACAGTGTCTTAGCCACCTGCAGTTTAGCAAGTGAAGCCAAGTCTGAGGCAAATGGTTTGATAAGTTATTTCAAGACCGTTGACGCTATCGTCCTGCTCACTGTGTGGGTAAAGATTTTGCAGTGCATTGAAACCCGAAATGTAATTCTTCAGGCAGGAGATATTTCTCTGGATGTTCAGGCTGCAAACATCAAGGCACTACAAGAGTCACTCCTTGCAGATTCCTCCCTAGTAGCGCAAGCAATGGATGTCCCTGATCATTTTCGGACTGAAAAGAGACGGAAGCGCAAAAGGAAACGCATGCCTGATGAGATGACACAAGATGCAACTACTGAAGACAGTGCAGAAAATGCATTCGGGAACAAAATATTTTTTGTTGCAATGGATAGCATCATCAGTGCATTGAGTGCCAGATTTCAGACCAGAGCAAAGATATGTGAAACATTTGCACCTATTCTGAAGCTGACAGATATGACTGCAGAGCAGATAAAAGAAGCATGCCAGACACTGGCAAAAATGTATGACACGGATCTCTCAGAAAAATTTGTGCTACACTTGCTACACTTCCGCACCATTTATGATGCTACATTTTCAAAAACTCTGTCCTCTCCTGAGCTCCTCAATGCCATCTGGAAGAAGCAGCTGCAGAGCATTTTTGGAGAGCTTTGCATTGTTTTAAGGATTTTCTGCACACTTCCAGTCACAGTTGCAGGAGGTGAACGGGCTTTCAGCAAGTTAAAACTGGTAAAAAAAACTACCTGAGATCAACAATGGGCCAGGATAGACTAAACAGCCTCGCCATTCTGTCAATTGAAAGCCAATTGGCCAAACAGTTGGACTTTACAGATCTCATCACTGATTTCGCAAACAAAAAGACTCATCAGTGGGGATTTACTGGGATGTAGATTACATCTCATTTGACTTATTTTTTTATAATTTACTTTTTTTTCCCATTATGGCAGGCTTAGCTTATTTGATTGGTTTCTGGGGGTACAGTTGTCTCTCGTGTTCTCCTGTTCAAAAATAAATGTTTTTAATTTAAAACTTGCATCAGTATCATGGATCAAAATGCTAGTACACAAACCCGATGTAGCCTAAGGTTTAAAGGTATTTGAGCACAAGTAGCCCAAATGCATCAATTCAGGTGGTGAATGAAAGAACCAGTCATTACTATAATCTGATTTGATTATAGATTTAAACACTATTTATACTTGTTTATATTCAAATCATTAAAAAAAATTGAACAATTGAATTTCATTCAAAATTGAAGTTTCATTTTGTAGGGGGCCCACTGACATTGAGAGTATACAGGGCCCAGAATTTGGTGCTACGCCCCTGCATGTCACAAATAACTGGTTTTTCCACCTCCACGTATGAGACGAGTGTCGTTCATTATGTCCTTGTTGAGGTAAATTCTCGTTTTCCTTGCTTAAAACCCCGGTCTTAAAGTAAAAAGATGAAACGTAGTATTCAATTAAATACATTTATCGTGAGATTACTACATTTTATTGAATTAAATGCATTTATGGTGAAATTACTACATTTTCAGATGGGTACGGAAAAAAATACGCACCGCATACGCACTGCAAACGGAGTATGTGTGAAACGAGAGTTAGAAGGATGATATTTAATGCTTATTTTTATGATCAAAGCTCTGTAGTTTTAAACCATATAATGCCGTTCAATGATGAATGAGAAATGATCAAAAGCCTTTTGATCATATTTGATACTCATGATTTTTCTGATAAATGATATCTGGATAATCAAGTAAACCGAAGCCGCTTCAGTACGGCTGAAATATTACTAACATTATCAGAGTTATGCTTATGTTTTCTTTATATAAATCAGTGCAGATTTGACACAGAAAGACACGTGAAGCTGGAGCTGAAGAAGGACGTTTGTGCAGTAATACTAAAAGACTTTTACTTGATAAAACAGTCTAAACTATTAATTTAGAGACAGAAGGACTGGACGAGATCGTGTGAAACAGATTTTTTAGCATATTTGTTCATAATTTAAAGAAATGGTCGTACCAGATAAGATACAGTAGGCTTAAGTTTGCCAGGTTTGAATGACAGAAGAGCAGCATGAACATCATACGGGTTAATATCATCCGAGTGAATTATGACAGACTATTATTACCCATAATGATGATGATGTATGTTTTATGGCACAATATGTTCTCTGGGCCCGGTTTCACAAAGCTATTTTAGATCGGTCTATAGTGTTAGACTAAAATTTGCTCATAGACTAGTCTAATGCAAGTTAGACTGTTTCACAAAAATAAAGACTGACTTAATTCGAGTCTTAGACCTAAGTTAGCTTAAGGCGTCTGTTACCTTGGCAACCAGCAGCAACAATCAGTTACACTACAAACAGCCGAAAGCAAACATCGGCGACTGTACAGTATATATTTATCACCATTTCAGTGTCTTTAAGCTTCTCTTGGGGTCCTCCTCCCGTTTTTGGATATTTCCTCTTAAATATTTCTTTTTTGGCATCTTGTAACCATGTTTTTGTATCTTTTCTGTACGTCTTTAACGCTCCGCTCAACGGTCGGATTAACGCTGTTACTGTCGTAGCAATCTTTGTCCAAATTAAACATTTCTTCTAGTTACTACATTCTCCGCTAAATGTCCTTGTAACTGTTAAACTCCTCCAACACACACATATCTCCCGCTGGGGTAAACGGCACTGAGCGGATGAATGCGCTTACTCCATCCGCCATGTTTTTTGTTTTGAAAAGCGTCTTATTTTACCCAGAATGCACTGCAGTGTAGTCCTACTTAAGATAGTCAGAGTCTGAAGTGCTTTGTGCAACGGTCTGATTTAGATTCAGTCTGACTATCTACTATATCTAAGCCATAGTCAATCTATCTTTGTGAAACCGGCCCCAGAACACACCTGTGAAATGCTGATCCTGTTATAATGGTCCACTAGAGCAGGTTTCTGGTGGCTCAGATCATCTGCAGGCAGACACACGAACTCTGACCTCATGGTTTCTCGATGGTCTTGTCAGACCAGCCACAGTTAACAATAAGAGCACAGAGACTTCACACACACCACAGAGGAATCAACCTCCTGATCCTGAAACATCTCTGCGTCTGTGGCACTGGAGAAATAAGATGTCAAAGTGGAGGAGCTATTCTGCTTTTTACACATCTTCATCTTTAACTAGTGTGTAATGTTGCTGTTTAAACATGGAAAAGCTCTGACTCTGATATAGAGAAGAACTGTGTGAGTTTGCAGTGTTTCTGAACTCCTGAAACGCCTCCATTGTAGTCTTGAGTTTCTCCCGGGAACGAACACGCCACAATATTCCTCATTATAATAATTAATGCGCAGGATAAAGGGGCGGGGCCTGGTTGAGTTAGTTAGTAGTGTGTTAAACTGGTGGTTATGGGAAGGGGCGGGACATTTTCCAAACACCCTCGAAGCGCTCGACCAATCACAGCACACTGATCCAGCCGACCAATCAGAGCACAGTGTGCTTTTCAGAAGGAGGGGCTTCATAGAGACAGGAAGTAAACAGGATTGTGTTTCCCGTATAACGCCGTAACTCGCTGCTTCACTGTCATAGTACGATGCATCGTTGATGAAATCAACTAGCTAGTCACGACTGTTTCCCGAAACCATATTGACGCAAATTGGTAGTTCAACCACGTTGGTTAATGACGTCACGCAGGTGTTGAGAGTAATAACTACTTTTAATGAATCTGTTTGAGATCGAATTAAGGCAACACTTTATTTCGATAGTCCAATTTAGACATTCTACTGACTATAAGAGACTTTGCAACTACATGTCAACTAACTCTCATTAGAGTATTAGTAGACTGTCTGATTAATATCTGCTAATCCTTTATTTTGATGCTCCTTAACATATTCTACTGACTATAAGTAACTTGGCAACTACAAGTCAACTTATTCTCCTAACCCGAACCCTAACCTAACAGTCTACTAATACTCTAATGAGAGTTAGTTGACATGTAGTAGAAAGTCTAAAGTGCAAAATAAAGTGTAACCCAAATTAATGCTATATGTTTTGCTATAAATTTCAGACATGCATCTGAGGACTAATTCTCATTTTACTCAGTTATTTTGCATTATTTCCAGATTCACTCATAGGCTCGTTCTTGCGTACTAGAGCTCGTTCACACATGCGCACTCTTCAAAAACTACGCTTTAAATCTCTAGACAAACTAAAACACGTAAATGACATTTGTATGTATTCTAAATAAAAGACACAGATTGCACTGAATGTCAGCTTGCTTATTTTGCTCCAGATCAGGATCTATTGAGTCCACATGTCATGCAAACTAGAAACTGCTTCTAACCACAGGAGATCTGTCGTTACAAACACACAACTCTGCGATGCGGTTTGCGAATATTCGTTGGAACAATGGTTTCGGGAAACACCGACTCGTTGAACTGATGATAACGACGGAACTTGCGACCAGTTGGCTAACGATGCTTTCAGAAAACACAGTCCTGAGCGTTACTGACAGACTGGGAAGAGAGGAGCCGCAACAATGGAGAATATGAGGAGAATAATCAACATTCAAGCAGGAAAACCTGTTCTAGTAGAGCCTGAAACAACATCAAGACTTTATAAATGGTATAATATGGGCTCTTTAAAACTTTCCTGCAGCGTTTCTCAACGTTAGTATTAAATTTACACAGAATATTAGGTGAATATTTGTACTGCTTTTTCATCAGTACCTTATTTCATTAAAAAAAGAGAGTGAGATGCACATTTTCTCAGAGATGCAAATATATATGCAAAAAAGGGGGGAAGAGACATGAAAAGTGTCCAAACACTGAAAATATTTCCCATATTTTTCATTTAATTTGAAATCACAAACTCCCTGGTGGCATTTATATTAACTCCAATATTTAGCCAGTATTTAATATTGAACATAATGATGAAACATGCAGTAATTAGCAGTTGCCTTTTCATATGCAATCTCTGAACAATTTGTGGGATATTTTAATAGTTATTTTTGGGGAGCACTTAACATCTGTGTAACACACACATTAAATGTCAGAATTATTTACTACAGCAATAACAATAATAAAGTTTACCAACAATTACGAGAAGCACCATAAAACAATAACAAGTGATTATTTTGAATTACTCTGCTCATGTAATCATGTTAAAGGACTTAATCAATAAAGCAATCAGTCTAAATTAAGCACTGAAGTAATTACTCTGCGTCATGAGCGCTGTAATGCCAAGTGGATTGGAGATAGCACATCTAATCATAAGAGAGGTGTTTAGGAAATAGCAACTCAATATCTTATAAATCTCCATCATATTTTTTGGCACATTGTCTCTTAAGACTTTGTACCTTCATCTTGGGCGGGACGCCCGGAAAACTAAGAGTCAAACTGTGCCACATTAAATCTCTGATCACTGCTGCTGTAAATCCACACAGGCTTTTATTAGATGATTAAATAATGGATTGATCAAGTGGTTTCCCACATTTGCTTTTTTTCCCTAGATAATGTGTCCGCTAAATACTAGCTTTCTTGAGCACCTCACATTTCAACTTTGGTTATTTAAAGAAAGAAATTTGCATTAAATAATGATTTTATACTTCTACGTTTTAATTAAATGAGGTGTTATATATGATAAAATACCAGGTTTATTATAGTTAACTGAAACTGAAAAATGAAGATTTGTATATACCCGATGAAGGTCGTGAGACCGAAACGTTGCTAATAAAACATTTTTATATAACTTGCAAGTGTCTGATAGTGTGCGGGAGTTCCTTATTTGCAGTTAACTGAAACTAAAACCTTTTTTTTTTTTATTAAACTTATTTTATTTTAGATAAGTGTCAACACAAAATTTCTCATTTTCATATAGTTTAAATTGGTGTATTAAAACGACTCAATTTTAAATTAATTAAAAAAAATAGACATTTATAAAAAAAAAAACGTAAAATTCAAATGAAAACAGCAAATATAAAATAGATATTAAGAAAACTATAATAGCATCTCAATCTCAGTACTAAAATAACACGGATACTAGCAAGACCGTTTATCCAATCAATGCAATATTGGGAAAGCGTTTGGGAAACCTGTTTGGAAACAATAATTAGTCATCAAAAGCAGCGTTTGCTGAGGCACACATCATCACGGTTTCCTACCTACGCTGTAAAAAACAAAATTAAAATCGTGAATTATAAGATTAAGTAGTTTTTTTCTTCCTAAAACTGTACATAACAGTATTTTACTGTAAAATTACACGAAACGAATGTATATAGTGAGGGAGTTTACCAATTAACAGGTTTAAACAGTAGCATTTTTACAGTCTTTCGGTATTAAAATGATTTTGTTTTGTTAATTTACCGTGTAGGTTAAGGGTTTGCTCAAACAAACCCGTATTACTTTTCTAAGTGATCCGTTAATATGGTTTTTGCCTGGCGGAGGATAAAACAGGAAAATATCCCACAGATTCTTTTGATTTGGATCAAGTGAAGAGAACAGCCTGAATTATTCTCCACACCCGGTGCATCTTCTTCTGATGTGCTTTATTCATTGAACACCGAGCCGAAGTTCATAGCAGGAGAAAGTGGCGGCGTCATGTGACCAGCAGGCCTCAGGTATTGATCTACTGTTCTTTTGGCTGTAAATGTCAATCGATCTGATCTTGTGGAAGAATCTGATAAACAGGCGACTCTGTCTAGTTTGGCATTCTTGCCCTCGTCCGAGCAGCATAAACACCGCCACGGATGATGAAATGATGTCAAACTGTATTATGAATAAAATATGTTATTTAACAGACTCCGGGAGGAGAATGCATTCAATATTTAGGGATAAAACTTCTTTTGGAGAAGCGGCTTGGCAGGCGACCAGAGGTTCTTCAGTCCCAGCGAACTCAAAGATCACCATCATCTGTGATGTCATTTCCTCCTGACCTCTGAATGAACATGATCAGGTAAAATACACTTATAGACAACTAATCCAAATACACAACATAGAACTAATGATAGAATATCAAAAGTGCTGTTTTAGTGGGACAGAATAGCCTAAACATCACTATATTTCTTTATAAGTTTCTTAAGGAATAAAGACGTGTAACATATGCTGCTTTGAGTGTATATAAAGCACTATATAAATAATGGCGTCTTGACTATACAGTCACTCACTGAAGCCAACATAATAACTACGCCTAAAAAAATCTATTTTTGTTTTGAAGCAAGAATAAACCTTAAGATTTTAATGAAATGCACAATCTTCATTTCCATAATAAACCCCCTCTCTGTCAGTGTTTGTGTTGATCATGTGTGAGGTGTTTGTGTCATTTTTAGCACGTTTAGCGCAGATGATGGTGAGCTAACGGAGTCAGACAGCCGTGTGTGTGTGTGTGTGTGTGTGTGTGCTGAGAGCGCGCTACACACACGCTGTGCTCAACTTCCCGGGAAATTGTTTGGTAACAGTGTTTGATGGAGCCGCGTCAAATGTGAACTTGGCAGGTCCAGCAACATATGTGCATTTATTAACACACACACACACACCGCCAGAACTGAGTGTTATAAACGCCGCCGCGTAATGTTGACAAATGACCGCTAACATGTTCTAATGGAATCCGCACAAAAAAGAATAATTTACTGACTCACCCTCGTGTTGTTCCAAAACCACGTGACGTTCTATTTCCTGTGGAAAACAAACCTTTAAAATGTATGTTAAATCTTCTAAATTGCATCTTTATCATTATAACTGTGCGATTACAAATGTATTTAAATACATGACATACAGGATTCAATAGAAATGACATTAAAGTGTATCATAAATAATTATTAGTTTATTCGTCAATACACTATTTCAAAGACAAAATAATTATGAAAATACATATAAAAATGTCCTGGTTATGTGGGTCAAAAATACTCTTAAGTTCTGCATTTAATAAACCTTTTAACTATGATATATTTTTACTTTATTGTAATAACATGCAATGTCAGAAAGCATTACATTTAGTTCTTACCTTTTACAAGATGTAATATAAGGCTCAAGTGTCTGTGAAGTTTCAGCTCAAAATACCCCACAGATCATTTATTATACCATGTTGTAAAAGCCCAGTTTGGGTTGGAAGCAGAAACACTGTTTTCGTGTGTGTATCTTTAAATGCAAATGAGCTGCTGCTCCCCGCCTCCATTTCCAGAGGAGGGCGGGGCCTTTACAGCTCGTGCCTCGGATACCCTGACGACAACAACAAAACATGAGAAACAGTATAGGGTGTTTCCACACATTCCACTACGCTGCTTTCCCATTATTTTCTATGTAAACATGTGCTAAAGTGCCTGCAGTTTTTTTTTATCCCATTTGGGCCATTCACTAATTTTTTAAAAAGCTAAACTTCCTTTAACTTTAAACATGGCGGCCTGTGTAGAGCTCACTCAGGGGGAGGAGCTAAGCTAATAGGGCAGAGTCCGTCACCAAAAGTGGGCGTGGCCTGTTGTGACATCACAAATATATAAACTTTATGATTTATGGGGAATATAAAAAAGGAATGAGTGGATGTTTACCATTAAACAATTAAATCAACAAATGAATTTCGGTAATAAGCAGGCTACACTTTGTACTTCTTTCTCACAAGGGTTTATAGTGCCTTTTGGAGCTTGGAGATATTTCTTTAACATTATAATGATATTTGGACATCAAAACAAGTGTTACTGTATGTTTAGCCAAAGATCTTCCACTTCAGCATCTCCAGACGCTCCTCTAAGGAAGAACACGCGGTGTTTAGCAGAGAAGCGTCTGCCGTTACAGAGGATTTGCTTATGACTGATTCTGTGAGGCGTTTGTGAGCGTGAACTGTGCCGTAGCTCCTGCCCCGGGGATTACCATCATCCAGAGCTGTCCAACACACTCACGGCCTCTCACACACCTTAACACAAGAGTTACACAACCACACGCCAACAAGAGACTAAAGTGTGTGAAAGACAAGAGCTGTACGAGTGTGTGACTGTGCTTATTTGAAAACGCCATTTTCGTTTAAAAACACTGGCAGAAAAAGTTTCTCAAGAAACGCCTGAAAACGTCAGTTTTGTCAGTGTTTTTAAACGAAAACGCCGTTTTTTAAATGTATCCGGATTATGAGGCTGATACCGTAAGCACAGTCACACACACTCGTACAGCTCTTGTCGTTCACACACTTGTTAAGACACCTTAAAGTGGGTTGTTGGCTACTTAAAAAGTTAATTTAGTCAACTTTTAAAGAACATTAACATTTAGATGGCCTAACAGCCGTGGCCGAAAAGCCATGAAAGAGTAAACTGAGGTTGATACCGTAAGCACGGTATCCCCCCCACCACCACCACCACCACCACCAAAAAAGACCCACAACAATAAAACAACAAACAATAAAATCACAATCCAGTTATTTTGCTATAGCTATTAATCTAACTTTCAGGGAGGAACCATTAGCTCATTGGTTACTGCCTCGAATTCTATGCATGGCACACTTTTAGTTATGACTTGTTAAACTATACTATGTCACGAAATAGAGTTTTTAAACGTGAAAGTGGCCGAGAGTTAGGCTACTTATGTAGTAACACAATACTTATCTCTTAAATAATATCTAATAACTCTCATATTAACAACTATGCAAACTGTTTTAGACCTAAAATAGCTTTTGTAGGCCTGTCACTCTTAAATGTCAGAGAAAAGGACAGAATCAGAGATTATTTTTTAATAGAAAATTGTACTTTACATTTTAGGCTACTGTAAAAACACATAATTACAGTTGATTTTATTTGCGCGCTTCCCGTGCGCCTACATTTGAAATAACGACCTCGAGCGCGCAAAAGACGCGATATGTGAACGGCCCATGGTGAGTTACCTCCAATCAGGAGACTCCCTTCACACTTCTGTGCACGGCGCCTTCTCAGCAAGCAGGGGCGCCATTGCCAATAATTGAATTGAAATGATAGAAAATAGAAAACCTTCGCGGCGCAGAGGATTTTTTTTAACTGCTCGTGCCGCCCCCCATGTGACATGAAGAAATGCCGCCCCGGGCAACTGCCCGGTTCGCCCGTGCCTAAAACCGCTACTGGCTACGTAAATTTGAAAACGGTGTTTTCGTTTAAAAGCGCTCTCCGTCCACACTGGCGTTTTTACAACGCTAAATTCCCCTTTACTGCGCATGAGTTAAACCTCACAGAAGCTCACTGAGATACAGACGGGAAATTAAATAATAAAGTTATCGCGCAATTCTTCTGACAGCATCATTTTATTTAGCAAAATATCTCCGCATTCACTGATCGCCCAGGTTTCACTCTCTCACTGTTATATGTTTGGTCTAAACGCGACCGCTCGTGTTTCATTTGCGAGTCAATTCTGTCATGTTTGCAGGACTGTGATATGAAGAGTGGCCTATAAGGCCTTGTCCACACTAATAGGTTTTCGTTTGAAAACGCATCTTTTTCTCTCCGTTTTGGCTTTCTGTCCGTCCACACGGAGACTGCGTTTTTATTAATGAAAACTAAGGCCCTGTTCACATGTACATGGTTATTTTGAAAAACGGAGACATTTCCCTTCGTTTACACGCAAACGGAGAATTCGCCTCTGAAAACGATTCTTTCTACAACTCCGGCCAGAGTGGAGATTTCGGAAACTTTGTTTGCATGTAAACGTGCGCTTCAGGCAGCCGACGTCACAACAGAACTTGCACCTGCGTCAAAAGTGCGACCTTGCGAATCGATTCGTTCGATTGGCTAACGTGGGCTTCTCATTACACTGCCACCTACAGGTTTGGCATGCTCTTGACGGCATATAAACACAGGTTTGTGTAAACAAACACTTCTCTGAAAACTGACAGGTGTGCATGATGTTATTTTTGAAAACGAAGAGGGTGAAATGCCCGTTTATGAGGATAACCGGCCACGTGTAAACGTAGCCTAAGCTTTTTGAAATTGCTCTCCAAAGTGGATAAATGTGAAACCGCAGTTCTCGAGTTGTAAAGTGGAGTGTCAAAACGTAGGGATTTAAAAGTGACGCATATTGTACCGATAGATATTCATGTTTATAGCGGTGTTGTGCCTGTTATGTGCTGTTCACTTTCACACAGTCGCTAAAATATGTTAGTTCACACACTCTTCATATCACAGTCCTGCAAACATGACAGAATTGACTCACATTTGCGATATTACACGAGCGGTCGCGTTTAGACCAAATGTATAACAGTGAGAGAGTGAAACCTGGGCGATCAGTGAATGCGGAGATATTTTGCTAAATAAAATGATGCTGTCAGAAGAATTGCGCGATAACTTTATTATTTAATTTCCCGTCTGTATCTCAGTGAGCTTCTGTGAGGTTTAACTCATGCGCAGTAAAGGGGAATTTAGCATTGTAAAAACGCCAGTGTGGACGGAGAGCGCTTTTAAACGAAAACGCCGTTTTCAAATGTATCCGGATTAATGTAGACGTAGCCTAAAATATGTGAAAGACAAGAGCTGTACGAGTGTGTGTGTGTGTGTGTGTGTGTTTACGGTATCAACCTCAGTTTACTCTTTCATGGCTTTTCGGCCACGGCTGTTAGGCCATCTAAATGTTAATGTTCTTTAAAAGTTGACTAAATTTAACTTTCAGTAGCCAACAACCCACTTTAAGGTTTCTTTTTAATCTGAGGGTTCGTTTACTGGCATGTATGTGTGTGTGTGTGTGTGTGTGTGTGTGTGTGTGTCCTTGAAAAGATGCATTGGCAGGCTAAGATTGGTGTATATCACGGCACTGGATAAATTGGAAATGATCCAAGGGAAATTGAATTTGCATTGAAAGGGGCAGGTGAGGGGAAAGCCAGAGCTCCCATAATGCATCACTCCTGCTGCAGTAGCCATCGCCAAAGCAAAACATTTGCTTCAAGGGACTATAGGAGCGAGTCCAGATGATATACTGAGTTTACCGTGACATTAAAGTATGGCGACGTGCTTCAGTGGGCCATTAGACTCATCCGATCATCTCAGCCTCGTGATGTGAAGGTGAGGATGGTATTTTATAAAGTGAAGTCACTTATGGATTTGTTCTTCTTTGAAAGATACACACACAAGGTCAAGAGTCTGATTTTGCGACAGTGCTCAAAGCATAGGCTAGGACTGATGTCTGTCTTCTCTCTGTCAGCTTTGCTTTCTGCCATTGACGGACGTTCATCACTGCAGCCACCGCAGGGGATCGTTGTATTAACGCTTTTCTTTTTTACATAAAAAGGCTGCATTAAAAAAAATTGTAAAAAAAAAACACACAAAAAAAAAACATACATTTAGAATTTCTGCTTAAATACTACTTTTAGGATATTTATTTAATATATATATATATATATATGATGGTATAAAGGTATTTTATTGTTAAGGTGTAAAATAATTGTATTTAATTCAAATATAGTTCATAAAATTAATGCTCAATTTAATTGGAGTTAATAATAGTTTAAAAAATGAATTGTTCATACAAAGTATGACCATATTCAGGGGTGCAAAGTAATTATACTTCATTAAAATGCAGTGCATAAATAAAGAAAATAAAAATTTAAATAAAAGGTTTTTATCATCAGCTTCTACAAACTGAGCAGGTTAATATATTACATGATTAAAAAAAAAAAAAGATCTGTTAACCTTAAATCATATAATATATGACCATAATCCGAGGTATGAAGTAATTGTATTGCATTAAAATATAGTGCACAAATAAAATAAAAATATTTAGTTTTTAGCATCAACTTCATTCATTTCATTAATACATATAGTGCAAAATTAAATATTTCAGCAAGTGATCCTCTCTGGTTTTTTAGAGTCAACTTCTCCAAAGCGAGCATTATTGCATCTTAATTTAATGATGTTACTGGAGTTAATATATTATCTTAACCAGAACCATGTCCATTGTTGAACATTGCGAATACACACATTAAATAAACTAAGAGTGTGAAAAGTGTGTTTACAGTGAGTTTAACTTCCACAGGTTCAGAAGAGCTCGTAGCTGAACACAAATGTGTTTCGGCCCGGAGCAGGACGACTCTTCACACTCTTCATTAGTGAAGTAAACGAGCAAAGCACTGGTGGATCCTGAAGCACATCACAGATCTGTGATCAGTAACTGAGTCAGCACTTCATCTGAATCCCAACAGCCCATCAAACTCACGTCCTATAGGCGTGTAATGTAGGTCGACTCTTGCCTGAGAGTGTGTGAGTGTTTTCTGCTGAGCTCAGACTGACTGGAGCTGACGGAGACTGAACAGGACTCTGCCTCGGGTCCCAAATGCTGGGAAATAAATTAATAAAAATTTAATTAATAAATATTCCAACTAGGGATTGTTTCCTCTTTCTTATCAGCTTCTACAAAACAAGATATTCCAGCTCAATTTAATAGTGTTACTGCATGGAGTTAATATGTTGAATAATGAAAGAATAAAATAATTAAACATTTAACTAAAAAATACATATATAATTGTAAAAATATAATATATATATATATAATACCATAAAATATAATGTAATGTAATATAATATAATATAATAGTTACGTAACGTGGTAGTGGAAGTAGCCTGAAGATGAAGGAGGATGATGACGATTATGATGATAATAATAATGGTCTTTAATGACAAAACTCTTCACACTTTACATTTAACGCACCATACAGAAACCATAACCGGCCAGGAGTGAGGGAGAACAGGGTTTAAAATACAAATAGAACAGATTGGGGAAACAAGGCACAGCTGGGGCAAATGAACCGATAATGACAGGTAAAGAGGTGAGTTAGAAAACAGTAACGAGGAGCGGGGAAACCGGACTGAACCAAATACACAAAGGACGGGGGAAACACAGGACACACATGTAACAATAATATAATATAATAAATATAATATAATGAAAATAAAAAAAATGGACAAGCCATTTTAACATTCTTAAAAATTAGGAAAAAGTAACTAAAGAGACTTGAAATAATAAAATGGAAAAAGTATAATCCTCCCTTTAAAACTAGAATAGTTGATTCTTCGGGGAAAGTTGTGCTAATTGAAGAGACGCCGTGTGTCTGACTGACATTCATGATTCTGAATATGGAAAACAGCCGCTGAGAGAAACTTTAATGATGATAAAGAGAGAAGCTCGAGTGAGGCGTTCCTGAATCCTGAGGGAGTGTTTGGGATGAAGCCAGTCTGGACCCACTCACTCCATCGGCTTCAAACAACACGCATATTCAGCCAACTTTACGCAATTTCATCAGTTGCTTTATTTTCTTAAAATCATATTCACATCCTGACATGGTGCCATGAGAAATATAAAATAAAATTTCAGCTAGTTATTCTCTCAAGATTTTCTAAGTAAGTTCTACCAATATTGGCTGATGGTGCCAGTGAGAAACAAATAATAAATAAAATAAATAAAAAATAAAAAAATTTAATCAAATAAAATAAATGTTAAACTGGTTATTGTCTTAGTTTCTTCTATTTAACTTCTACAAATATTGGCTTTTGACATGGTGCCAGTAATAAATAAATTAAATAAAAAAATTTAATTAAATTAAAATAAAAATAATAATAAAATGTTCAACTGGTTATTGTCTTAGGTTCTTCTAATAAACTTTTACAAATATTGGCTGCTGACATGGTCCCAGTAATAAATAAATAAAATAAAATAAGAAAAAAATTATAAGAATAAATAAATAAATGTTCAGCTAGTAATTGTCTTAGGTTTTTCTAAATAACTTCAACAAATACTGGCTGCTGACATGGTGCCAGTGAGAAATAAAATTATATATATATATATTAAAACAAATAAACAGGGTCAGAAATCTGATTGTGGATAAGGAGCATTCAAATATTCATCCAGATCCAGATCAATTAAACATACAGACACATTATGATATTGAGAATTTGAGGAAATGTGTTCAACTGTCATGACAAAAATGTTACAATACAAAAAAAATCTTAATGGTACAATTAAAATGATTTGATTGAGCTACTCAGTCCACATCTCCTGCTTGGCGACGCAACAGTCAGGCGTGTGAAGTCATCCAGTTTCATGAGCGGAGAGAGAAACATCTAAATCGTATCGATCATTTCTGTTCTCAGAGAAACGAAAGTGATCGATTCCTCTGTCCTCTGGAGTTTCACACTCAATCACAGGATCCACAGCTGAAGATGTCCAGCGTGTGTCTACACACAGCTTTAAAAGTGCAGCTGACAGCGTCACAACGGTGCAAATCTGCCGAAACGTAAGTTCACCAGAATGGCCCGAGTGTGAGTGAGCTTGATGGATTCAGGCCTTTGAGATGAGAAGCATTTCCTGATAATGATTGACAGCTGCGAGGAGACAGTGGGTTGCTAGGCGACAGCATGTTGAACAGACAGGTGTGTGTCACGCTGGCCAGAACAAACAGAATCAACAGAGAAAGTGGCAGTTCCCCGGAGACGGAGGAGAGAAACAGAAAGATGGAGGTCTTTGCTTCACTGGAGCTGCTGACAGGTGTGTTTCACAGGTGTGTTTCACAGGTACATTCAGGTGTGTTTCACAGGTGTGTTTCACAGGTGTGTTTCACAGGTACGTTCAGGTGTGTTTTACAGGTGTGTTTTACAGGTGTGTTTTACAGGTGTGTTTCACAGGTGTGTTTTACAGATGTGTTTCACAGGTGTTTTACAGGTGTGTTTTACAGGTGTGTTTTACAGGTGTGTTTCACAGGTACATTCAGGTATGTTTTACAGGTGTGTTTTACAGGTGTGTTTTACAGGTGTGTTTCACAGGTGCGTTTCACAGGTGTGTTTTACAGGTGTGTTTTACAGGTGTGTTTTACAGGTGTGTTTCACAGGTGTGTTTTACAGATGTGTTTCACAGGTGTTTTACAGGTGTGTTTTACAGGTGTGCTTCACAGGTACATTCAGGTATGTTTTACAGGTGTGTTTTACAGGTGTGTTTTACAGGTGTGTTTCACAGGTAAGTTTCACAGGTGTGTTTTACAGGTGTGTTTTACAGATGTGTTTCACAGGTGTTTTACAGGTGTGTTTTACAGGTGTGTTTTACTGGTGTTTTACAGGTGTGTTTTACAGGTGTGTTTTACAGATGTGTTTTACAGATGTGTTTTACAGGTGTGTTTCACAGGTCTGTTTTACAGGTGTGTTTTACAGATGTGTTTCATAGGTGTGTTTCACAGGTGTTTTACAGGTGTGTTTCACAGGTGTGTTTTACAGGTGTGTTTTACAGATGTGTTTTACAGATGTGTTTCATAGGTGTGTTTCACAGGTGTTTTACAGGTGTGTTTCACAGGTGTGTTTTACAGGTGTGTTTCACAGGTGTGTTTTACTGGTGTCTTACAGGTGTGTTTTACTGGTGTTTAACAGGTGTGTTTTACAGGTGTTTCGCAGGTGTGTTTTACAGGTGTTTCGCAGGTGTGTTTTACAGGTGTTTTACAGGTGTGTTTTACAGGTGTTTCGCAGGTGTGTTTTACAGGTGTTTCGCAGGTGTGTTTTACAGGTGTTTCGCAGGTGTGTTTTACTGGTGTTTTACAGGTGTTTCACGGGTGTGTTTTACTGGTGTTTTACAGATGTGTTTTACATGTGTTTCGCAGGTGTGTTTTACAGGTGTTTTACAGGTGTGTTTTACTGGTGTTTTACAGGTGTTTCGCAGGTGTGTTTTACTGGTGTTTTACAGGTGTTTCACAGGTGTGTTTTACTGGTGTTTTACAGATGTGTTTTACAGGTGTTTTACAGGTGTGTTTCACAGGTGTGTTTTACAGGTGTGTTTTACAGGTGTTTTACAGTTGTGTTTCACAGGTGTGTTTTACAGGTGTGTTTCACAGGTGTGTTTTACAGATGTGTTTCACAGGTGTGTTTTACAGATGTGTTTCACAGGTGTGTTTTACTGGTGTTTTACAGGTGTGTTTTACTGGTGTTTTACAGGTGTTTCACAGGTGTGTTTTACTGGTGTGTTTTACAGGTGTTTTACAGGTGTGTTTCACAGGTCTGTTTTACAGGTGTGTTTTACAGATGTGTTTCATAGGTGTGTTTCACAGGTGTTTTACAGGTGTGTTTCACAGGTGTGTTTTACAGGTGTGTTTTACAGATGTGTTTTACAGATGTGTTTCATAGGTGTGTTTCACAGGTGTTTTACAGGTGTGTTTCACAGGTGTGTTTTACAGGTGTGTTTCACAGGTGTGTTTTACTGGTGTCTTACAGGTGTGTTTTACTGGTGTTTTACAGGTGTGTTTTACAGGTGTTTCGCAGGTGTGTTTTACAGGTGTTTCGCAGGTGTGTTTTACAGGTGTTTTACAGGTGTGTTTTACAGGTGTTTCGCAGGTGTGTTTTACAGGTGTTTCGCAGGTGTGTTTTACAGGTGTTTCGCAGGTGTGTTTTACTGGTGTTTTACAGGTGTTTCACAGGTGTGTTTTACTGGTGTTTTACAGATGTGTTTTACATGTGTTTCGCAGGTGTGTTTTACAGGTGTTTTGTGTTTTACTGGTGTTTTACAGGTGTTTCGCAGGTGTGTTTTACTGGTGTTTTACAGGTGTTTCACAGGTGTGTTTTACTGGTGTTTTACAGATGTGTTTTACAGGTGTTTTACAGGTGTGTTTCACAGGTGTGTTTTACAGGTGTGTTTCACAGGTGTGTTTTACAGGTGTGTTTTACAGGTGTTTTACAGGTGTGTTTCACAGGTGTGTTTTACAGGTGTGTTTCACAGGTGTGTTTTACTGGTGTTTTACAGGTGTGTTTTACTGGTGTTTTACAGGTGTTTCACAGGTGTGTTTTACTGGTGTGTTTTACAGGTGTTTTACAGGTGTGTTTCACAGGTGTGTTTTACAGGTGTGTTTTACAGATGTGTTTCGCAGGTGTGTTTTACTGGTGTTTTACAGGTGTGTTTTACTGGTGTGTTTTACAGATGTGTTTCAGAGGTGTGTTTCACAGGTGTGTTTCACAGGCGTGTTTTACAGATGTGTTTTAGAGGTGTGTTTCACAGGTGTGTTTCACAGGCGTGTTTTACAGATGTGTTTTACAGATGTGTTTCACAGGTGTGTTTTACTGGTGTTTTACAGGTGTATTTCACAGGTGTGTTTTACTGGTGTTTCACAGGTGTGTTTCACAGGTGTGTTTTACAGATGTGTTTTAGAGGTGTGTTTCACGGGTGTGTTTCACAGGCGTGTTTTACAGATGTGTTTTACAGATGTGTTTCACAGGTGTGTTTTACTGGTGTTTTACAGGTGTATTTCACAGGTGTGTTTTACTGGTGTTTCACAGGTGTGTTTCACAGGTGTGTTTTACAGATGTGTTTTAGAGGTGTGTTTCACGGGTGTGTTTCACAGGCGTGTTTTACAGATGTGTTTCGCAGGTGTGTTTTACTGGTGTTCTACAGATGTGTTTTACTGGTGTTTTACAGGTGTGTTTCACAGGTGTGTATTACTGGTGTTTTACAGGTGTGTTTTACTGGTGTTTTACAGGTGTTTCACATGTGTGTTTTACTGGTGTGTTTTACTGGTGTGTTTTACAGATGTGTTTCAGAGGTGTGTTTCACAGGTGTGTTTTACAGGTGTGTTTTACAGATGTGTTTCATAGGTGTGTTTCACAGGTGTTTTACAGGTGTGTTTCACAGGTGTGTTTCACAGGTGTGTTTTACAGGTGTGTTTCACAGGTGTGTTTCACAGGTGTGTTTTACAGGTGTGTTTTACTGGTGTTTTACTGGTGTTTCGCAGGTGTGTTTTACTGGTGTTTTACAGGTGTGTTTTACTGGTGTTTTACAGGTGTTTCACAGGTGTGTTTTACTGGTGTTTTACAGATGTGTTTTACAGGTGTGTTTCACAGGTGTGTTTCACAGGTGTGTTTTATAGGTGTGTTTTACTGGTGTTTTACAGATGTGTTTTACAGGTGTGTTTCACAGGTGTGTTTTACAGATGTGTTTCACAGGTGTGTTTTACAGATGTGTTTTACAGGTGTGTTTTACTGGTGTTTTACAGGTGTTTCACAGGTGTGTTTTACTGGTGTTTTACAGGTGTTTTACAGGTGTTTTACAGGTGTGTTTTACTGGTTTGTTTTACAGGTGTTTTACAGGTGTGTTTCACAGGTGTGTTTTACAGGTGTGTTTTACAGGTGTGTTTTACAGGTGTGTTTCGCAGGTGTGTTTTACTGGTGTTTTACAGGTGTGTTTTACTGGTGTGTTTTACAGATATGTTTCAGAGGTGTGTTTCACAGGTGTGTTTCACAGGCGTGTTTTACAGATGTGTTTCACAGGTGTGTTTTACAGATGTTTCACAGGTGTGTTTTACAGATGTGTTTTAGAGGTGTGTTTCACGGGTGTGTTTCACAGGCGTGTTTTACAGATGTGTTTCGCAGGTGTGTTTTACTGGTGTTCTACATATGTGTTTCACTGGTGTTTTACAGGTGTGTTTCACAGGTGTGTTTTACTGGTGTTTTACAGGTGTGTTTTACTGGTGTTTTACAGGTGTTTCACAGGTGTGTTTTACTGGTGTGTTTCACAGATGTGTTTCAGAGGTGTGTTTCACAGGTGTGTTTTACAGGTGTGTTTTACTGGTGTGTTTCACAGATGTGTTTCAGAGGTGTGTTTCACAGGTGTGTTCAAAAGGTGTGTTTCACAGGCGTGTTTTACAGATGTGTTTCACAGGTGTGTTTTACTGGTTTTCTACAGATGTGTTTTACTGGTGTTGTACAGGTGTTTCACAGGTGTGTTCTACTGGTGTTTCACAGGTGTGTTTCACAGGTGTGTTTTACAGATGTGTTTTAGAGGTGTGTTTCACAGGTATGTTTCGCAGGTATGTTTTACTGGTGTTCTACAGATGTGTTTTACTGGTGTTTTACAGGTGTGTTTCACAGGTGTGTTTTACTGGTGTTTCACAGGTGTGTTTCACAGGTGTGTTTTACAGGGGTTTCAGAGGTGTATTTACAGATGTGTTTCACAGGTGTGTTTTACAGGTGTGTTTCAGAGGGGTGTTTTACAGATGTGTTTCACAGGTGTGTTTTACAGGTGTGTTTCACAGGTGTGTTTTACAGGTGTGTTTCAGAGGTGTGTTTTACAGGTGTGTTTCACAGGTGTTTTACAGGTGTGTTTCAGAGGTGTGTTTTACAGGTGTGTTTCACAGGTGTTTTACAGGTGTGTTTCACAGGTGTTTTACAGGTGTGTTTCACAGGTGTTTTACAGGTGTGTTTCACAGGTGTTTTACAGGTGTGTTTCAGAGGTGTATGTTCTGTCTGAGCGCTAATGCTCAGGAAACAAACATCGGTAACAGAAGGACAGAAGACCTTGATCTCTTCACATATAAGATTTCAGATCCAAACAGCACAAACACACATCCAGGCTCGGTCAACTTATGTATATGTATACACTGTAAAAAAAATGTAAGAATTGTTACAGAATAGTTGCATCTCTCCAGAAAACAAATAATGTCAACTTGACTCAACTAAACGTTTTTTTTGTGTGTGTGACAACTTATTTTCAGTTGTACAACTGTTATTTAAAAAAGTTGAGTCAACAAGAAACAGCTAGTGGAAATTAGTGATAAGATTGTTGTACAAGGTTTTAACAGTGTGGATTTTTGCTGAACCAACACAACAAAATCAGTCATTTAAACTTTTTTCAAGTTGTGTTTTTTACAGTGTATGCCTATGTATATGAATATGAATATATATATATATATATATATATATATATATATATGTATATATATATATATATATATATATATATATATATATATATATATACTCACCTAAAGGATTATTAGGAACACCATACTAATACTGTGTTTGACCCCCTTTCGCCTTCAGAACTGCCTTAATGCTGCGTGCCATTGATTCAACAAGGTGCTGAAAGCATTCTTTAGAAATGTTGGCCCATATTGATAGGATAGCATCTTGCAGTTGATGGAGATTTGTGGGATGCACATCCAGGGCACGAAGCTCCCGTTCCACCACATCCCAAAGATGCTCTATTGGGTTGAGATCTGGTGACTGTGGGCCATTTTAGTACAGTGAACTCATTGTCATGTTCGAGAAACCAATTTGAAATGATTCGAGCTTTGTGACATGGTGCATTATCCTGCTGGAAGTAGCCATCAGAGGATGGGTACATGGTGGCCATAAAGGGATGGACATGGTCAGAAACAATGCTCAGGTAGGCCGTGGAATTTAAACGATGCCCAATTGGCACTAAGGGGCCTAAAGTGTGCCAAGAAAACATCCCCCACACCATTACACCACCACCACCAGCCTGCACAGTGGTAACAAGGCATGATGGATCCATGTTCTCATTCCGTTTACGCCAAATTCTGACTCTACCATCTGAATGTCTCAACAGAAATCGAGACTCATCAGACCAGGCAACATTTTTCCAGGCTTCAACTGTCCAATTTTGGTGAGCTCTTGCAAATTGTAGCCTCTTTTTCCTATTTGTAATGGAGATGAGTGGTACCCGGTGGGGTCTTCTGCTGTTGTAGCCCATCCGCCTCAAGATTGTGCGTGTTGTGGCTTCACAAATGCTTTGCTGCATACCTCGGTTGTAACGAGTGGTTATTTCAGTCAAAGTTGCTCTTCTATCAGCTTGAATCAGTCGGCCCATTCTCCTCTGACCTCTAGCATCAACAAGGCATTTTCGCCCACAGGACTGCCGCATACTGGATGTGTTTCCCTTTTCCAGTGGTGGAAAGAGTACTGAAAAAGCATACTCAAGTAAAAGTACTGTTACTTGTCAAAAAATGTAGTGAGAGTAGAGTAAAAGTACCGGTCCTAAAAACTACTCAAAGCAGGAGTAAAAAGTAGCCCTTTTAAAAGTACTCAAGAGTAGTGAGTAGTGAGTATTATGCTATGAATGTTAGTCCACCTTATACCCTGCAAATTGAAAATGTAGCTTACTCTTATCACAGATTCATAGAAAAAAAGAAACAGTATTTCAATATTTCTCCAACAGTTTTATTTTTGACTGCTAGCACTAAAAATACAGCGTTTCCCCTACCATTGTTTTGGACGACCCCCGCCCCCCCTAAAATGCTGACAAAATCCAGTCATAAAAAAGGAATTTATAACTCGGAATTTCACGGAATTTGTAAATTTTTTGAGGAATAAATAGAAAGCAGTTCAGTACACTTGAAATCAAATCGCGATATAGTGTGAATATTAAACCACAAAGACAATTTAAATACGAATCCTGCATGTTCTGTGTGAATGAATGGTGCAGCCGACGCGCAGTTTCATTTACCACACACACACACACACACACACACACACACACACACTGAAGCACGTGTGAGGTGTGACGCTTGCGCTGTTTTTTTGCCTATATGAAGACACAAATGCATGAACTTCCTCCAGGCTCAAGATCCACTCCGAAAGTCACTTCGTGAACAAAATAAATTGGCGCCAGGTGTCTCGAAGTCTGTTGATGCTGGTTTGATGCAAAGTTTTCCGCGCGCGATTTGATTTGACGGGAATCACGCATGGAGTCACATGATGACTTATTATAAAAATAAATATTAATATAAATGTAGCGACGGCAGGTTCAGGGAAAATAGCGCAGTAAAAGTGCCGATACAGCACTTAAAATGTACTCAAGTAAAAGTAAAAGTACACTGTTTTTAAACTACTTAAAAAAGTACAATTCCTAAAAAAAACTACTCAATTACAGTAACGAGAGTATTTGTAATTCGTTACTTTACACCACTGCCCTTTTCACACCATTCTTTGTAAACCCTAGAAATGGTTGTGCGTGAAAATCCCAGTAACTGAGCAGATTGTGAAATACTCAGACCTTATCTTAGTCTGGCACCAACAACCATGCCACGCTCAAATTTGCTTAAATCACCTTTCTTTCCCATTCTGACATTCAGTTTGGAGTTCAGGAGATTGTCTTGACCAGGACCACACCCCTAAATGCATTGAAGCAACTGCCATGTGATTGGTTGATTAGATAATTGCATTAATGAGAAATTGAACAGGTGTTCCTAATAATAATTTAGGTGAGTGTATATATATATATATATATTACAGCTTATGAAAACCCCAAATTCAAAAGTAGAATATTGTGAAAAGGTTTCCATAAGCTGTAATCCATAATCATCAAAATTATAACAAATAAAGGCTTGAAATATCTCACTTTGCATGTAATGAGTCTATATAATATATTAGTTGCACCTTTTAAGTTGAATTACTGAAATAAATGAACTTTTGCACAATATTCTAATTTTTTGAGTTTCACCTAAATATGCTTGACATATTACAACTTGTTCAACCATTTTGCATGTAAAGAATTATGCTATGAACTAATGCCTGAATGTTGTGAGGGGAGAGACTATTCAACAGAGACCCATTACAATACATTTTGATCAACATGACATAAGCAACTGATAATGTAGGAAACAGCAGAGAATTGTACATAATCATTTGCATGGATGGACCAAAGCATTTGCAACTTGTTCAAAGAAATGAGAAACTGCTTTTTTGATGCACAAGTGACTGATGATGTGCAGATTGAACAGGTAGTTTTGAGAATTTCAATTCTGATCTGAGAAAAGCACCAAAGCGACTGTAAAACACAGCGTCCTTCACAAAAGTGTGAGTATGAACCCCAGTGGAGGCTGGAAACATCTGATGGACTGACACACAGAACTGGCCGATTACATCCCGAACGCTCCTGCTGTGTAATACACCAATCCCGAGCAGAAGCTTTCCATGCTGATGTCAGGCTGACATTCAGACACAGCTCAAATAATCTATAAATGCACTCGAGCAATTCAGGTTACTCTATACTCACAGTAAAATCGTAGTTCTTGGAGGAAAGCGATTAAATGTTCGATAAAATTTCTTTAAGCGTGCAGTTATTCAAAAGGGCAAAAAGTGTGTGGCTGGTTTGCATAAAGCAGCTTTATGTGTAATTTTCCTTTAAGATTGAGATTAGGTTTCCTTTAAAACTTAGGGGTGTTGCAGATAATAACCCTTCACTGTTACTTAAAGTCCCCCTGTGGTGAAAATCCAGCTTTTAATGTTGTTTATTATGTCTATATGGTGTTTTTAATACGCTTAAACCGTGTGTAAGTTCATAAGTCGACAGCATTGCTGAGTATTTCCTCCTTAAAACTGCAGTGAACCAAAGACTGTCTCAAAAACACGGTTTGAAATCGCTGGTGTTTCTGACGTCACAAACGACCTTGCAACCAATCAGATCAACGTGTGATCGTCAACCAGTGGATCTCTGAGCTGAGTGAGTGAGTGGAGGCGGGGCTCATTCGCATATTCATAGAACCGCGCATACTAAATGAGACAAGGGTGTCGAGTTACAGTCAAGCTTGACAACTTCAACATTTCAAACTTACTGATTAAACTTGTTTCTATCTTATTAGTCCTGCATTACTTCCTGCACAGTTACTTATTAATGACGGACCATTATTATTAAGTGTTCCCGGATTTTAAACAGGGGGTGATTTATGACTACGCCAGTACTTTCACAAGTAAAAAAACAAGTTTTAAGGGATTATTTGCAACACCCTCATATCATTCCCTTAGGTCAGGGGAAATCACACTTAAAGCTGCAGTCCGCAGTTTTTCCTCTTTGTCGCCATCTCTGTTTGAAATCTGCAATTGCAGTTATTTGAGGAATTATCAGCTTTACATGAGTTGTGCCTCGGCACGGCACAGCGCGGATGAATGCAATGTTTGAGGAGAGTGTGTGTCAGTCGCCACCGGTGTGGATACTGGCATTCAGAATCACAGATTATACTTTTGGGAAGAATGGCTTAATGGACACTGGCTTATAATCGTGCATCTCTGGGATACAGGAGCTCTGAGTGTGTGTCTGTTACTGATCCTGTACAGCTCAAACTCTCTCGAGCGCAGTCAGCAAATGCTTATCTTGTGGACATGAGCACAGAAGAGAAACTGAAGCATCTGCCGGGAAACAAGATATTTAAAGCTGAATGTGAAGCCTATAGTGACAGGATTCTGGAATAACCACCAGAAGATCCGGTGGAGGAGGAACTTTACATGCAGCTTTTATCATGCAAGGTTTATGAGAGTTATGGGAGAGTTTAAGAAAGGGCTGAAGACGTGAGGTTTCTCTAAAAGCACAGATGACCTGAATGCTTTGAGATCGTGTGGCTTTATTCGCTCTGAAATCTTCATTTAGCACACGCTTTTATTTAAAGTGACTCACCGTACACTTATTACAGAGACATTCGCTCTGCAGGAACCCGGGGTTAAAGGGTTAATTGCAATTTTGCCATCACAGTTGACTCATGATGTTCCGAACCTGCAAGACTTTCACAAACCCTCCGAAATGTCCTCGCTGCTCTTTTCTATGCAATGACGAAAATGATTTTTCAAAGACTAATGGAGAGCGTTTTACAAAAAAAAATACTGTCACGTTTAAATCAATGTGGGTTTCTTTGCAATTATTTGTGACATTAAAAAGGCAATTTCTGAGTTAAAAAAGTAAATCCTACATCCATCAGTGTGGGATGGATATTTCAAACCTTTAAAAGTCATATAATAGCGTTGTGCGAGAAAAAGCCCCAAATTTAAGTTGTTATTCAATGAAAAAGCGCTCATATTTAATTCTGAATATATGCAAACATGCATGAGATTTGGGAAGATTTAAAGTGAATAATGACTTCAGTATCATCCGAAGATATCGCATGACTTTCATGAAATATATATATATATATATATATATATATTATATATATATATATATATATATATATATATTATATATATATATACTGCAGAATTCAAATGAAATTTACTTTTATGGTGCTTTTCTGTCCTTTTGGAGCTGTAAACATTTTTTTATGATTTTTTGAAGTCGGAAATAAAACCGATGTTACTTTAGTTTTAGTTTAGTCATTTTTCATGTTAATTTTAGTTTCATTTTTA
>CM060604.1:1523315-1554863 GCA_030578255.1 Tiaroga cobitis
ATTGTGAATCATCTCAAACAAGCTTGAGGTAAATGGCCGTTCCTGTGACAACTTTATATGCCGGTAAACAACACACACACACACACACACACACACACACACCACACACTCACTCTCACACACACACTTACTCACTCACTCACTCACTCACACTCTCTCTCACGCACTCACTCTCTCTCACACTCAGTCTCTCACACACACACACACACTCTCTCTCTCTCTCACACACTCTCTCACTCCCTCTCTCACACACACACACACACACACACACACACACACACACACACACACTCTCTCTCGCTCTCTCTCTCCCTCTCTCTCTCTCCCACACACACACACACACAATCTCTCTCTCTCTCTCTCTCTCTCCCTTACACACACACACACACAGTCTCACACACACACACAGTCTCACACACACACACAGTCTCACACACACACACACACACACACACCTGATTGTGTATTCAGCAGCCATTGAGTAGCTGCTGAATCACTTCTGAATATTAAATATGAAGAAAGGTTACAGCTTGACCGGGGGACCTTCTTAAAACACACACGCAGACAATAAAACCAGCCGGGTGAAGCATCTCTCTCTCTCTACTGATGATCAGGTTACTGAATATGAAACTTTGCTTCATAACTTGTCCTGGTTTGATTGACAGGAATGTTCCTCACAGCATGTGGTTTGTTCGTTAAGAAACACTAAAGGCCCCTCAGAACAACCAATACAAAACTCGAAGAGAAAACACGATCCTGCTATAGTAAATCTGTCGTACTTCTAAGCGTTTTGAGTTCGGCTACTATGTTACTTCCCTGAATCATAAATCACAGCATTTTTCATCTTGATCATTTAGTCCTTAAAACTTACCAAATCCCTCATGTCCTCCTCGCAGACAGAAGCAATCACACACGAGATTGCAACACAACGATCTCGCAATATAAAGACACACGACTCTTCTGAACTGTTATAAACTCAGAGAACATCGTTCAGATCTGTCGTGTTTGGTTTGATGTTTTAAATATAGACGGACAAGGAGAATAACAGAGAGATGAAAATACAGAAACACTCTGGAAACTGAGAATACTGCCATAAACAACTGTTCCCCAGTGTGTGTGAGAGGAAAAACAAAGTTATTTATTTCCCTTTTTACCCGTGTCCAGGGAAATACATCTAGAGGTCCTGATGATACACAGCATCTTATTGCTTAATTAAATGAGAAACAGTTATTATGTACGACTACTTGAGAAAGACTTTAAGAAATATTATTATTTTATATAAAGAATATAAAACTCTCACCTCATTTAACTTTAGTAAAATTGTGTATTTCCAAGTGAGAAACATTATTTCATCCTTAATTATTGAAATAATAATAAATGCGATTAGGTTTGGGGTATCGTTTGAATTTCAGCGGTTCTGATTCTGCTTCATTTCCAGTAAATACATTTAGTCAAACATATTTATTCAGTGTCTTATGGCAAAATGTTTTGCTGCTTATTTCCACAAACAGACATAAGCAGGATAAAGAGCACTAACATTTTCCTGTTTAACAACAAAATCACAGCAAAAACAACTGGACTCACTATAATATCAATTTAAAATTGTATTAAAGACAAGAAAAACGTAATAATGTTCGTAATAACCGAACCAATAGCACAAATAAATACAGGCACAGAAATTATTATCGAATGTAAAATAACACTGCATAGTTTTCTTTTTATAAATAAAATATAGATTCTTTACAGAAGTGAGCGATTGTTCTTTGTTTTTTGATTAACATTAATGACAGATGGCAGCAGGTTTATTAGGTTGCTGTCACTTTAAAGGTGCAATGTGTACACATTTTGAGTGTCTATTAACAGAAATGCAATATGACATCCATAACTATGTTTTCAGTGGTGTATAAAGAACTTACTTAATAAACCGTAATGTTTTTATTACCTTTTATTACCTTAGAATGAGACATTTATATCTACATAACCGCGGGCACCCCCTTCTGTGAAGGTCGACATATTGTGACGTCATGTTTCTACCGTAGCCGACAGCGAACACACAGCGCTACAGAACGCGTTTCGTCACTACCTTGAAAGAGAAGCCGCAGACAGCTAGAAGCTAGCCATAAACACCGTGAGTAGTGACTTTTCCCTTGTCAGTGGTGTAAAATATGTAGTTGGATTGTTTCATGTAACTTAGTTCTTCTCCCTCGCTGTGTTATGGCTTTGCTATGTGGGGATAAATGTGCTGGTTACGTTCGTGAGACAGCTGATTAGTACTCTTGTCATTGACCGTAAAACAGTAACGTTACAGGAATCACCAACCCGTGTCGACAAGTCGTTCTTGGAAGCATTTTAAGTCGATCGCAAAGAGTTTTCAAAATCAGAGAAAAAAAAGCCTGTTGTGTGTAGTAAATGGTGTCGGGGATGCGGAGGCGCGCGCGCTCTTACAATCATGTCCTTTTTGCCGCGCGCACCTTTGGGCTCATGCGGACACGTCGAGTTTAAACTTTACGCTTTAACCAGCTCAGCCACAGTAACAGCTCATATACGCTGATTTCACGCAGCCGCCATTTTGAAATCGAAAGCGAGGCTCCGGTGGGAAGAACCCCGGAAGTACAGATAGACAACAATGCCTTGGACTACCAACCTGAAGCTGCTGCCGCGGTTTACACTATTGGATGTTAATATCCAATATAGGATATGTCTATAGTTCGTTCTTGCTTCTTTTTTTACGTTCTGAATTATATATAAAAAATGTTTTATCTATAAATGAATTTCACTGTATATAGTCTAAAGTATGAAAGAAATGTATGTACATTTTTAGAATAACTAATTTCTATATTAAACACAACAATACGCCATCGCATTCGCGACTCTCCTGTGATTAAAGGCGACACTTCCGGTTTTCTTCCCACCGGAGCCATTTCAAAATGGCGGCTGCGTGGAATCAGCGTATTAGCCAGCTAAACTTTTACTACCCTGTTAGAAAAAATATATAGTTGCATAGTTTTATGTGGTTCTTCTCCCTCGCTGTATTATGGGTTTGCTATGTGAGGCTGATTACTATTATTATATTATATATTAAGACCCTTGATCCTCACCTGACTATGGCTTTGAAAACGTTATCCATGATGTGGTTTATAATGGACTGTGGTACAGAAACAGTGACAATGTTACACACTCTTGGCTTACTATTCTATGCTGTCTCAGACGACGATATGTTTGTCCCGTTTCAGCCACCGTAGCTTCTTCGAAAGGGAGGGGTGAGCAGTGGGCGGAGCCATTAGTGCAACTCGCAACCGAACCGCGAGTTGCCGCTAAAATATACACACTGCACCTTTAAGAGCGAATGCACGGATCCAATATACTGATGCACATGCGTTTTCTTTCTCAACTTTTTACGTTCGCTTTAGACAAAAACCGAGGCGCTTTGGATGTGTGCGCAAAGAAAAGTGCCAAATTAAGCTCTCTTTCGTGTCTTTTTGCACTTGAAAATATTTGAAATTATTTAAATCATATTAAAATGTGCACACAGGAATCGATGTGGAATTGATTTTTTTTATTTTATTACAAATATCCAATTCCTGACCTTAAGCATCCGATTCCAGAATTTGAAAACTATTTGTAAAGTGTTACCGGAAACATTCAGAGCTGGAAAAGGTTGATGAAAGATTTTGAAGTCAAACTTTTTGTTTCTTCAGAATAACAAGAATCTTGAACAACTAAACTGAGAAAGTAATTAGCGTCTGTTTTTAGTTTAAAGGGGTCCTTAATTATGATTTCACTTTTCTAACTTTAGTTAGTGTGTAATGTGTCTGTTTGAGCATAAACAACATCTGCAAAGTTGCAACGCTCAAAGTTCAAAGCAAAGGGAGAGATTTTGTAGAAATCGCCTTTTAAGGACTACAACAAACGGCTGGGAAAGACTACAACAAGCTTCTTCCTGGGTTGATGACATCACTAACCCGGCTGAAGAACTTGGAGAGGTTAAAATGTATTTTTAACACTGTTCCTGAACATTATAACCTCAATGATTGTCTGTGCGCTGTACAATACGCCGCAAAAAAGCTTCTCCTGAAAGACGGAGCCATTCCCATTTTGTCGGGACAATCTGTTGTTTATGGATCACAACTTGTAAGTATGTGTTATTAATTGTAGTTGAGTCAATTAACAAGTAAGCTTTGCCTCCACTAGCCTGCTAACTAACATTACAGTATTGATGTAGTGTTTACTGGTGCTTTTGTAAGCTTTTGTTCACTGCCCCTTAGAAAAATTATCCATGATTTTGTGATCGATTACTGTTTGTATTACCACAATTTTACGACAAATATGATTAAATGGTGGATAACATTGTATCGATAAGAAAATTACAACAACAAAAAAAACATACCACTCTGAAACTTCCATTGAAATGTGATTGAAATCCACACAATCCTTTTGTTGGTTAACATTGTCATGGTCTGAATCGGGCTCGAAATCGTTAATATTTATCTGAGTAGAGCTTGCGGTTATGAAGGGGCGGGACATTTCTCGATCACGCGCTAGAGCGCTGCCAATCACAACACACTGGGTAAGCTAACCAATCACAGCACATTTCGTATTTCTGAAGGAGGGGCTTCATCGAAAACGACGTGTTCAACCAGACTGGGGAGAGAGGAGCTGTAATAATGTAAAATGTGTGAAAAATAATGTGTTTTTTGAACAATCAAGCATGAAAACTTATTCAAGTACACCCCAAAAACAAAATCAGTACTTTGTAAAAGAGCATAATAGGACCGCTTTAAAGAGCAGTTATCTTGAAAAGAATCTCTCCGTGAGAAAAATGTAAATCGATCTCAGTGTGTGTCTCTGTTTCCTCTCATCTCACAGGAAAGCACACTGACAGAAGAGCAGAAGAGGACGGAGACAGCATGAGTGAAGAGCTCTGAGGTTCAGCACTGCAGGAGGTTTCATCCCAGCGGCCCGTCACAGCCTAAAGACCTTACTCTGAGGGCCTTCACCCTTTCAGACTGGAGGGATGGATGGATGGATAGATGGACGGATGGACGGACGGACGGACGGACGGATGGACGGACGGACGGACAGACGGATGGATGGATAGATTGACGGATGGATGGACGGACGGATGGATGGGTGGACGGACGGATGGATGGACAGGTAGATGGATGGATGGACAGGTAGATGGATAGATGGATGGATGGATAGATAGATGGATAGATGGATGGATGGATGGATGGATGGACAGGTAGATGGATAGATGGATGGATGGATAGATGGATGGACAGGTAGATGGATAGATGGATGGATGGACGGACGGATGGATAGATGGATGGATGGATGGATGGATAGATGGATGGACGGATGGACGGATGGATGGATAGATAGATGGATAGATGGATGGATGGATGGATGGATGGATGGATGGACAGGTAGATGGATAGATGGATGGATGGATAGATAGATGGATAGATGGATGGATGGATGGATGGACAGGTAGATGGATAGATGGATGGATGGATAGATGGATGGACAGGTAGATGGATAGATGGATGGATGGACGGACGGATGGATAGATGGATGGATAGATAGATGGATGGACGGATGGATAGATGGATGGACAGGTAGATGGATAGATGGATAGATGGACAGATGGATAGATGGATGGATGGATGGATGGATGGATCAATGGACGGGCGGACGGATACATAGATGGATGGATGGATGGATAGATGGATAGACGGATGGACAGGTAGATGGATAGATGGATAGATAGATGGATGGACGGATGGATGGATAGATGGATAGATGGATGGACGGATGGACAGGTAGATGGATAGATAGATGGATGGACAGGTAGATGGATAGATTAGATACAGTAGATAGATAGATGGATAGATGGATAGATAGATAGATAGATAGATAGATAGATAGATAGATAGATAGATAGATAGATAGATAGATATGATATAGATAGATATGATAATAATAATAATAGATGCTTAATAATAAATAGAATTAACTATAAAAAGTATAAAATAAAAATGTTGGTACAATTTTTTTGATTCAGTTTAAATTTTAATTGCAGTTTTATAGTTTTTGTGATTTAAAATTAAACTTATTTCAGGAAATAGTTTTAAGTTATTTTGCTTTATTTTTAAGTTTATTTTTTAGCTTGATTTCAATTAATAAAACGTTTTTAGTAGTTGCAATTTTAGGGACTGTTACACATCTCCATATCGTTCCAGATCTGCATGACTTTTTTTCTTTTGTGAAACATAAAAGAAGATGAAAGCCAGTGGGGTCCAAAAACAACAACAAAATGGCACATAAAAACCAGCGGTTACTGGTCGCTTTACATGTTTCAGACAGTCTCTGTGTACGTGTGTTTTCAGCCAGAATAAGTTGCAAAGTGTGCAAGACTTTAGGCTGACAGTGAAAAGCCTGCTAAACAGGACAGGGAATCTTTTAACACGTGTGACCCTCAATCCTCTGTGATGAAGTCAGGCAAGAGTCATGATGCAGAACGGCTGTAGTTCAGGAGTGAAGAACGAGACCTCAGCACTGATGAACTACAGCAGGGGCAGAGAGAGGTTATCAGAGAGAGAGAGAGAGAGAGAGAGAGAGAGAGAGAGAGAGAGAGAGAGAGAGAGAGAGAGAGAGAGAGAGAGAGAGAGAGAGACAGAGGAACTCAATCAATTACTGCTGCTCATTACACATACACACACACACACACTCTCACACACACACACACTCACACAAACACACTCATACAGACGCACACACACACACACACACACACACACATACGTACACACACTCACTCGCTCTCTCTCTCTCTCTCTCTCTCTCACACACACACACACAGAGAGTGTGAACTGTACCAGCGTTATCTCGCCCTTCACAGAACAGAGCCGTCAGCGAGTCTTTCATTAACAGCGAAGCTCATTTGATCATGTCTGAACGAACACATGAAAAGGAGAATTATGTGAATGTTCGTCCTCACTTACAAGACAGTCTTTTTTTTAAACAAAACGAGAAACGCGTCTATCTAAGCGACACATGCGTAGGCCTACTCTCTTAAAGGCAGGGTACGTTTGAGAAACTAGCAGAAAACTACTGGATTTTGAAAGTATCCAACAGAGAAACCAACCAACCCAACCCCCGGGCTCCTTCCAAAGCCACGGACTCCTTCCAAAGCCACGCCCCCCAAAAAACATGAACGTGTGATGCCGACTTCACCAGCGCCGAGCGGCGAGGAGCTCAGTGCAGGAAGTGACATCACCTGTGTTTGCCTTGTTTGCCTGCGCTGACTGTATATGCAGGTACTGGGATTTTTGACTGCTCTTTCTCCGCCATAATTGTGAGACTTCCTAGCTTCTGGCCGGTAGTGCCTCTCCTCTTTCCAAATGAGTGAGTCAACCGGGCGCGCGCATGTGGGCGGCTCCTGTAGCAGCAGGGGTGGTTGCCACGGTAGCGAGGGAGAGTGACAGTCGCCCAGCCAATCATTGCTTTCGTTCCTGAGACGACTACTGTATTGGTATATAAAGACAGTTTAAACAAATTTGGGAAAAAGTGTTTTAGAAACAAACTGCCTACCCTGCCTTTAAGTTAGTAACCTACTTATTTGATATTATTTGAATTCAGATATACTTCTTTAATCACTTAGACTACTGTTTTTCGCCTATAGCTATAGCAGGGAAGCATGAGATTTTGGACACAGATTATGCATTCAGACATGCTACTCTTTAGCCGTACAGTTTTACTCATATATAGTAAGGAAGTGTTTCGGATGCAGCGCAAGTCAATTATAACTATTTTTATTTCTCATAATTTGGTTAATGGATTTGAACAAACTCTAAATAGTTATTAAATGCAACAGTGAAACAGCAGATCAGATTGTGCTCTTATGTTCGATACCTCCTCACACTGTGATTATTGCTGAGGGAAGGTGTTGTTACTTTGATAAGTGATCAGATTTATGGATTTTGCTTGGCGGACAAAAAAAAGGGACACATTTTTTCTTTCACAAACTGACATATTAGCATTGTGGCAATGACTTCTGCACAGCCAACCACTCACTAGAATATGCAAACATGATTAAATTATTAACAGTATTATTCAAGTTTTAATACACAACTGGTCAAATGTTTGGGTTGGGTAAGATTTTTTTTACGTTTTACCAAGGCTATTATTACTCAACAAAACTGCATTTATTTGTAAAAATGCAGTTAAAACAGTGAAATATTATTACAAGCTGTTTTCTCTGTAAATCTAAAGTGTAATTTATTCCTGTGATCAAAGCTGAGTTTTCAGCATCATTACTCCAGTCTTCAGTGTCACATGATCCTTCAGAAATCACTCTAATATGAGGATTTGATGCTCAAGAGACATTTTTGATTATTATCAACGTTGAAAACAGTTCAAATTTCTGTGGAAACTGTGATTTCTAATTCAACCAAATGCTGTTCTGTTCTTTTGAACTATCTATTCATCAATAGAAAGTTCAAAAGAACAGAACAGCATTTGGTTGAATTAGAAATCTTTTGTAATATTATTATAAATAGCCTATCTTTTGATCAATTTAATGCATCCTTGCTGAATAAAAATATTAATTTCTTTTACCATTAAACAGTTTGTACAAAAAAAATAATAATTGCATGCTTTTCCATGGTATATTTGATGCTTATAGTCTGGTAGGAAGGGAGAATTATGATTTTTGGAGTATAATGCCAGCAAACACCTGACAGACACAAACAGCAGAAGAGAATGACTGCCGAGAGCTAATCCTAAATTTACCTCAGATATAAATCAGGATCAGCCCACACACACACGCACACACACACACACACACACACACACACACAGCTGTAGTCATGGAGACTGACCTGCAGGGATGGAGAATATTCTCTCCAGATATAGACTCACAGAACAAACACATCTGAATATAGGATGAACACACTTGCGATCAGTCAATCTGCAGAGCTCAGATGAACATGTGACACTGTTTACTGCGGTTAATAATGTCGAACAGCTCCTGAAAGTTTCAATAACAAACAAATAGGAGAGATTCCTTGAAATGTGACAATCTTCCCCGTTGGATTGGTGTTGGTTTAGCACATGCACAGTAAAACCAGGACTGTGTGTTAACCAAGCGGGAATCTTCCTCTCTCTTGAATTCAACACTGAAGTGACTTAAGCCGCGTGTTCTTCCTTAGAGGAGCGTCTGGAGCTGCTGGAGTGGCAGATCTTTACAGTAACACTTGTTTTAATGTCCAAATATCATGATAATGTTTAAGAGAGATTTCCAAGCTCAAAAAGGCACTAAACCTGTGTAAAAAAAGGACACTTAAGCATACTTTTAAAAAGTGTAGCCTGCTTATTATGGAAATTCACTTGATGATTGATCATAAATGTGTGTATAACCACCCTATAACACCGTTTGTGTTTTTTATACATTGTGATGTCACAACAGGCCACGCCCACTTCTGGTGACGGAATCTGCCCTATTAGCTTAGCTCCTCCCCCTGAGTGAGCTGTACACAGGCCGCCACGTTCAAAGTTAAAGGAAGTTTAGCTTTTAAAAAATGAGTGAATGGCCCTGAATGTGATCAAAAACAATGCAATCAATCTCTCTTGATTCAACACTGAAGAGACTTAAACTGCAGTTCCTCCACTGGCCACTAGAGACAGAAGAGGCTCAATCCCATAAACCCCCATGTTAAAATGCCCAACTTTACAGCAGAAAAAACATGTTTACAGTCTGGTGCAAAAAGTGGTTTTGGTCTATATCGCTAATTTTGCCCTTCATGACGACTGTGAGAGGTGAATGTTTTTATAACTCATCTGTTTAAATTATAATAAGCCTTAAAGTTGTGCATAATTAAGGGCGTGGCCACTTGAGTGACAGGTGAATTGCCGCTGATGTCACTACTAGCCGTTTGTCTGTTAGCGTCACGTCACCTCAGCTAATCCGCCTCGCTGCACATTTCCGTTTATCCGGGAGTGACGCGGCCAAGATGGCGACGGCCGGCTCCGCCCACTCTGGGCTTCAAAAACACTCTTCAGAAACACTACAGGTGACGTCACACACACTACGAACATGTTTCTTTACAGTCTATGGTATTCAGTTTTTCCAGCAATCCCATGTTTTCTGTGTTATATGGTAGTTATGGCTGCAGCATCTCTGGAGCCAAAAACAAGCGAAGAAGAAGATCTGCGTAAACCAAAAGGAGCGTTTAACATACACTCGCGAACTTCCATAAGCACTGAATCTCCGCCACCATTTTGAAGTGAGTTCGTCAAGGAAGTTTATTTGGACTTTGCTATGTTTCACCCGCTTCACTTGAAATGGGCCTCAGTTTCGAAAAAGAGCAATCTAGGAAATTAACGGGTCCTTGGGGCGAAAATTTATTCAATTCACATTTATATGTATAGCGCTTTTCACAACGCACATCGTTTCAAAGCAGCTTTACAGAAAATGCATGAGTCCACATTACAATTTAGAGTGTCTGTTATCAGAGGAAACTGTCTAAGTTATGCATTTCAGAAACGTACATATACAAAATCACAGTTAGCGAAAAATGTAATAATTTAATGCAGATACAATGAGCTCATTGAAGTAATGAATACTTGTTTGTTAACAAATGATTATGACATTTAGAAAAATGTAGCATTGGTGCTTGTTGATTCAGTGAATAAAAATGCCCCTGTTCTCAGTATATCAGATGATTTATGTGCTGTGGGTAACCTGTCATAAACAGCATCTTATCATCCGCCAGGCAGGAGCTAAACCCTCTCACACATCTTTACCCCAGTGACCCGTTCCAGCCCCCTGATTTAAATGATTGCTAGTCTCTCGTCAGTCTCTTGTATTAGTGCATCAGCGTCGGTTAGCCTATTTCTTACATCCACAAAGCCTGCAAACACTCTACAGAACTCCCAAAATGTTCATTTATCTGGTAGAATTGTAAATAATTATGTTGGGCATTTCATAGATTATTGTAAATTTGACTTTACTGTACTACAGTAAGGGTATATCAACAGTTGAAAGCCAAATCTAGCAGAAAAAAAACATAAAACATATATGAAAATATAGCTAAGCACATGCAAAAATAAAAATGTAATCCACATAACAAATAAAAAAAATCTAAATTATTTATAAATAATATAACAGTATATATAGTTGAAAGACACATCCTACGGATGCGCTGGGATGCATCATCAGTGATGTATTTACTATAGCGATGTTCGCCGGAGTCAAATGTGACGTCACGATATGGGCGTGGGCGCGAACTGGTTGGCAGAAAGAACCAAAACATGTCAGCAGTCTACCTGTGTTTTGTCAGCATATGCTAATTCTTTGTCCGAAGAAGCTAAAAGGAGGTATAAGTTTAAGCTTTTATATAACCAGGGTTCATGTTCTCTGCCTGAGTTCTCTGCCTGATCCATATCACCTGAGTGAGAATTGGAGCAAAAGCCCGGACACATGGCCAGATTTGACATTCGGCGACATCTACCTGTATCTCATCGACACGCCATCTATGTTTACCAGAGAGTCGATGAAGGCGTACAAATCTTTAGATGCCTATAACAAGTAAGTCATAATTACGAATATTACTTGTTTTAACTAAGGATAACTGGTAAATGTGTTACAACTAGATCAAAATAGGTTATCCATGGGATATATTTTGAATCAAAATTATCTTATAACATTGGTTAACATATACGTAAAAATGTATGAATGAAAAAACAATAATTTGCCCTTAATTTATAAGGGTATGTACTAGGGCTGTCACTTTACGTTCGAAAATCGATTGCACAATCGATCGGACCAACCAACACAAGTATCGAAATCAAAAATAGGGAATCGATTTTAACAGCCTTTTTTTTTTTTTTACCAAAAATGAGTTATGAAAGATAAAATTGAGATATAGAAAGAGACAGCATGTTGACATGACCTTCTTTTCCAAGAATACCCAAATCATAGTCAAAATGAGGGATTTGAATAGAGAAAAATCCCCAGTCACCCAGTTTCCAGCCTCATTACGAGCACAAAAAGCCCACTCTCAGGAAATTCTCAGAGATGAGACAGTTGTGTGTATCAGTCCTGTGAAAGGTGGCCACCCTCTCCAGAAGAAATGGACATCTTTGACGCCGAGGCTTCTGGGAAACGGCGCGCGCCTCTGTGTAATGAAGGATTCGCACGGTGAATGCCTCCGTTTTGCATGTGAATGATCAACTGTAAGGTTGCGATTGGTAGAAAGGTTAGCTCTGCCTGTCCTTGTCGAAAACCCCGAGGCAGCCGTGTGACAGAACGAGCTGAGAACCGCTGCTCTTTTCTGTGCCGATATCCTTACACCCGCCTCGCTACGCTTGTCTTACATGCAACCAAATAATCTGTTAGTAATGGGATGGACAGCTCAGTCGGACTGAAAAGCCTTTTATGTAAACACTTTAATCGATCCGAATGAAATTTCAATCGGATTGAAAGGTGGGGGATTATTCCTTTTCTAATCCGATCGAGAGAACATGTAAACACTTGATCGGATTGAGAATTGGAACTGAAAGGACTGCGCATGTGCAATGACGTAGAAATAGCGTAATGACGATCCATTGAGGAGTAATTATGATCGGTTTCAAAATTAGTCGGGCCAATCAAATTGCCAGGGCGGGCTTTATACGATGATGGACAGATGATCTGCAGTTACGTAATCATCGCGTTATCAAAGAGCGCTTGGTTTGAACTGGTTTCCCCTCAGAGATGACTGCAGCTGGAGAACTGAGATGTGTAGATTTCGCTATCGCGTCTGTTGTAAAAGAAATCGACAGCTCATTCATTTTAAAAGACGAACAGAGAACTGCAATCAAGGCATTTGTCGATCGGAAAGATGTGTTTGGCGTCCTTACTACGGGATTCAGCAAAAGTTTATTTTATCAGCTGGCTCCGATGGTCGCTAAGAAGAGGGAACGCAATGAAAACCTGCGGTCGTTGTGGTTTCTCCTTTGGTCGCACACTCGCATTCATGGAGGACCAATTAAAAGAAGCAACACTCATTATTTTACTACTTCCAGCGTGCGTGCAGTTGAGTTCTGTTGAAACTATGCTATGCAACTATGTAGCTGACTTACTGCGTTGCTCTGATTGGTTGTAGGTCTATCCAATTGAGTGCAGTTTTTTTTTTTTCTGGTTCGGTTAAGACCTTTACAGTCTATGGTTAAGACACGCCTCATAATCAAAGCCCTATGGAGCAGTATCAGACTCACATTCTGACTAGAATATGAGTATGACGAAGTCAGGCTAACATTTTGGTCCAAAAATAACAAAAACTACGGCTTTATTCAGCATTGTATTGTCTTCCGGTTCTGTTGTGGATCCGCATTCACGAATCCACAGTGACGCCGCTGACGTAAGACGCTGCTGACGTGTGTCTGGTGCGTCCGTGTGTTCGGGTTCAAATAAATATGGCTGGGCAAATAATGCAAGTCTTCCTCTGTGTGGAAATCCTTAGACATGTTTGTGAAGATTGTTTTGTTTCCAGCGTGCGTCTCCCTCAGACTGTAACCGAAGCTCGGGCGCACCAGACACACGTCAGCAGCGTCTTACGTCAGCGGCGTCACTGAACGCGGATCCACAACAGAACCCGAAGACAATACAATGCTGAATAAAGGTGTAGTTTTTGTTATTTTTGGAGCAAAATGTATTTTCGATGCTTCAAAACATTCTAACTAACCCACTGATGTCACATGGACTACTTTGATGATGTCTTTATTTCCTTTCTAGGACAGTATACCGTACATACATTTACAATGGAGGGACAGAAAGCTCTCGGACTAAATCTAAAATATCTTAAACTGTGTCCCGAAGATGAACGGAGGTCTTACGGGCTTGGAGCGACATGAAGATGAGTCATTAATGACATCATTTTCATTTAATGACATAATAGTCATTAATGACATACTTTTCATTGGGTGAACTAACCCTTTAAGTCTGCTGTTTAAAACAAACTGGAACCAATGGAGAATAGTTATGCGCAACCAGCGGCAGTATATTCGTGCAGTGTGCAGTGTATAATCGTGCAGTGTCAAAAAATCAATTATATAAACATAAACGCGCACATCAACCCGATTACTTTATTTATCGTTCATGTAAACACCGTGTTCGGATTCATCAATCGGATTGAATTCATTATCTACAGCATTCACCAGCTCTCTGTAAAGCCATTGTCTCGCAAAACCTCTGACATATCAGTGAATTACCGTTAACTCTGAATATGCCCGCGCTCATGACTTATGCATGCCAACCGAAGCTTTTAATGCTCATAAATCTGAACGCTGTCAGGCGCGAGACGCGGCGTGCATGTGATACGCGCGCGCGGCCGAGAGCCTCGTTTGTTTCCACTGAAGGTCTGCGGAGAAAGTCCATTCTCGAGCTGCTGTTCATCAGAGTTTGCTTTCAGACTGAATAGCTACTGTCTGCGTGATGATGCGACACAACCAGAACATGAAGTTTCGAGAGTCTTTATAAAGAATGCTTTATAAAGAAACAGCATGCGTCAAACTCAAAGACCATCAGTGGGAGGAAAAGTCAGACGTAGCCTTCAGCCCCTGCTAATCAGAGAGAGATAGAGAGAGAGAGAGAGAGAGAGAGAGAGAGAGAGAGTGTGTGTGTGTGTGAGAGAGAGAGAGAGAGATAGAGAGAGAGAGAGAGAGAGATAGTGTGTGTGAGTGTGTGTGAGAGAGAGAGATTGTGTGTGTGTGTGTGTGTGTGTGTGAGTGAGTGAGTGAGTGTGTGTGTCTGAGTGTGTGTGTGTGTGGGTGAGTGTATATATATATTTTTCTTTTTTTTTAAGGTAATAGTTTTATTGTACTTACTCAAATAAGTACTATAGAGTTATGGTTATGGTTAGGATTTGGTTCAGGGTTATAATTTAGTTATTACTATAGTAAGTACATGTAGTAGGCCTACATGTCAATTCACTCGCTGTCAGTAAACGTCCTTTTAGAGGGAAGATTTTCAATCAAACCCTTTATTTCTCGGCTGTGAATGAAATGACTACATTTCTACATCTCAATTAGTCCTGATTGTAAAGGTATCAAGGTTTTAATCCCCAACAGCGAGCTGGTCTCAGCCTCCCTCTCGAGGTGGACTCCCATCACCAATAAACACTTGGCCATCATCTCTCTTTCATAAGCGCTGCTTCTAAATGCCAGAGCGCTCTTCCATGCAGAGGGGAACATCTCATTGTTTCTGTTCACACTCGCCAATGGCTTTCATTGTTATTAACCCGCCTGGACAGCGAGTCTAAAGCAGCCCGACACATTCTCACACACACCGGCCGAGAGCTGAGAGGCTCCTTCACATCTCTCTCTCACACACACACACACACACACACACACCGGCCGAGAGCTGAGAGGCTCCTTCACATCTCTCTCTCACACACACACACACACACACACACACACACACACCGGCCGAGAGCTGAGAGACTTCACATCTCAAACACACACACACACACACACCGGCCGAGAGCTGCTCTGACAGGTAATCAACTGTAATTTCATGCACTACTTTATTGCAGACAGGATGTAACAACTGTGGCCACTTCTTGTGCAGAGAGAGAGAGAGAGAGAGGAGAGAGAGAGAGAGAGAGAGAGAGAGAGAGAGAGAGAGAGGAGAGAGAGAGAGAGGAGAGAGAGAGAGGAGAGAGAGAGAGAGAGAGAGAGGAGAGAGAGAGAGAGAGAGAGAGAGAGAGAGAGAGAGAGAGAGATAGAGAGAGAGAGAGAGAGAGAGAGAGAGAGAGAGAGAGAGATTTTGAATTTCAAAATCCCTTTATTACAAAACAAAACCATATGGCTAGTTAAAGAGATAGTTCACCCCAAAAATGAAAATTAGCCCATGATTTACTCACCCTGAAGTCATCCTAGGTGTATATGACACTCTCTTCTGTCAGACGAATACAATCTGAGTTATATTAAAAAATGTCCTGCCTCTTCCAAGCTTTATAATGGCAGTGAATTGCTGAAGAAAATTTGAAGCCCCAAAAAGTGCATCTGTCCATCATAAAAGTGCATCTGTCCATCATAAAAGTGCATCTGTCCATCATAAAAGTGCATCTGTCCATGATAAAAGTGCATCTATCCATCATAAAAGTGCATCTATCCATCATAAAAGTGCATCTGTCCATCATAAAAGTGTATCTGTCCATCATAAAAGTGCATCTGTCCATCATAAAAGTGCATCTGTCCATAATGATGGACAATTTCAACTTATTATCCCATAATTATGACTGATTGTAGTAACTCAAAATGTCAACATTTTGTGCCATAATGATGATGAATTTTTTTCTTATTTTGCAGAAATGTGTTTTAATTTTCTTATAAGTTTCTATGACTTTCTTACTTCTGCAGAAAAAACAAAGAAGATATTTTGAAGAATGCTGGTGTTCAAACAACATTGCGCCCTTTTGACGTCCATTGAAGAAAGTAAATGTCATGATGACAAAAAAAACTTTTTTGGGGGGGGGGGAGGGGGGGGGTGAACGATAACTTTATGTTTAACAGTCTATTCAGAACAAAGGAAGGATATATATTATTAGTCTATTCAGAACAAAGGAATATATATATATATATATATATATATATATGTATATATATATATATATATAAATTATTAGTTTATATATATATTTATGTGATATTCACATCTTATACATATATTTTTTTAATTATTTTAATTATTATTTATCATTATATATATATATATATATAAGTACAAATATCAAAAAGTTAAATACTATTTAAATTAAATTATGAATACAATTATTAATAAGCATGTTTTTGCTATAGTAGCAAAACAGTGTTGCGCAAAGGAAAATAATTATATATATAATGATAAAAAATACTAAAACCAATAATAAATTGTGTGTGTGTGTGTGTATAATATATACAGATAATAAATACAAAAATCAAAAAGTTAAATAATATAAAAATTAAATTATGAATACAATTATTAACAATAAGAATGTATTTGCTACAGAAAGGAAAAGTGTGGAAAGGAAAATAATACACATAATAAATAATAATATATAATATTATAATAAATAATAATAATACATGTTTATTTTGATTTCATTATTTGCATTTATCAGTGTTTTCCCCTGCTGTCGAGTCTGTCAAAACACCTGTGACCCGTTTTACAGATCGTGACCCACTAGTCGAGAAGTGCTGCCGTTGATCACACAAACACACACACACACACACACACACACACACACACTCGGTCCGTCTGCGGCTGGATTTGCCGTTTAGAGATGGAGGTTTTGTCAGAGCTTCTGAAAGCAAACACAAAAGAATTGCAGCAAAACACAACAAGCGGCCGCCAATAAAGCGTAAGCCTTTAAGAGCATCTCATCTCATCTCTCTTTCACTCTCACACTCTTTTCATTTCTGCGAGTGGTGTGTAATTTCTGTTCTGCCGGGTATTGATGGTATATATCTCATTTGTGAGTTTCCATGGCCACTGCGAGGTCTTTATTAGAGAAGACGACGATGAACCCGCAGTGCATGTCTGTCTGCTTTCAAAGGACAAGAATCTATCGTCGTTGAAACACGATACTGTGATGAACTTCATTCAAAGAGCGAATTAAAGAAAGAGAGAAGATAGTCGTACTCTTTTAAACTTAAAAATAAACGTTATTGTTCTTTTGCAGCACTTTAAGTTCAGCAAAGAATATCGCTCTGCTATTTGGTTTTTAAAAGATTTTTTTTTAAACACACACACACACACACACTCTCTCTCTCTCTCTGTCTCTCTCTCTCTCACACACACACACACTCACTTACTCACACACACACACCAGGCCGTCGCTGTCCTCAGCGGGAGAATCCGGATAAATGAAGACAGAGGGGTTCAAAACAAGAGCAGATCTGAGATCACAAACCCTCAGTGTTTCAGTCCACTCCAGAAAACACACAACACCTCTTCAGTCCGCTTTCTAATGATCCTCCTCCGAGTGTGTGTGTGTGTGTGTGTGTGTGTGTGTGTGTGTGTGTGTGTTCATCAGCATTCAGACTTAATGGAGGCTGTTTTTGTCCCAAGATTCTGCCCTAAAAATAAAGTAAACAGAAAGCGAGGGAGAAGAGAGAGTGTGTAGGAGGAACATGAATATTCATCCCAAGCGGTCGAATCTAGAGGGCTTTCGGTCGCGTAACGTCTCAGGCTGGCTTTGTTATTCAGAGACAATGAGATGGATGGATGAGAAATATATATATTTTTTCATTATTATTTCACTCTAATACTAAAACTCTGCATAAAATGTACACTATTGTTGCTGTCTGGAGAATCTTGTAACCATGTTTCATCATATATCATTACTATAGGTCACCCTTTATGTGTGTTTATGGGTTTTGCAAATATTTAAGTATTAAAAAGAGCTTGTGACTAAACCTCGTAACTCCATTGGCTCCCCAAACTGTAAATCAAACCTCATAACTCCGCCCACCTCTATCATGACTGAATCGTCTCACTCAGTTTGGAGCGTCTCTGCTGGTCTGCGATGCAAGGGTAAAGAAAGAACTGGTGTTTGAATATAAAGTTCTTTAGTCAAGAAACATTCAAAGCTAATGTTTTATGTTTTTGAGGAGCGGAGTCAATACTGTCCAAAACATCTTTAATAACATGAGATTATAGCCCACATAAAATTAATTTTGCCTATGTTACAATATGAGGTAAATCCAGCCTATTGCTTATATTTAGGAGTAATCCTAATGTGTTAAAGGGGTGGTATAATGCCCTTTTCACAAGATGTAAAATAAGTTTCTGATGTCCCCAGAGTGTGTGTGTGAAGTTTTAGCTCAAAATACCCCACAGATATTTTTGTATAGCATGTTAAAATTGTCACTTTTTGAGGGTTAGCAAAAACACATTATTTTTGTGTCTGTCCCTTTAAATGCAAATGAGCTGCTGCTCTCGGCACAGGGGGCGGAGCTACAACTTAGCAGCTTCGGTTACCTCACACACACATTAACTGAAAATTTCAAAAACTTTTAGCCTTTTATGTTCAAACCGGAGTTAGACAAAGATGGAGAGACTCCAGAAGAAGTGACAACATGTAGAAGCAACAGGACATGTCTGAATGTTAGTTGAAGAATGTGTGCAGCTGATGTCGGAATTAACTATCTTCTAGTCATTGATTAGCATATTCTGTCATGATAATCTATAAACCGTGTTCCAGGGGCGGGGTTTTTAGGGTTGGTGATGTCACTAACCCGGGAGGAATGTTGTGTAGTCTCTACCAGCCGTTTGTTGTAGTCGTTAAAAAGTGATTTCTGTAAACGCAAATCTCTCCCTTTGCTCTGAACTTTGAGCGTTGTAACTTTGCAGATGTTGTTTATGCTCAAACAGCAACATTACACTAACTACAGTCAGACAAGTGAAATCATAATCAACCACCCCTTTAAATCTAGTCAGTTATTTTAATACTTAAATGGACAAAAAATATCATTGATTTGCATTAAAAGAGAGACGTGAGACTGACTCTTAGGCCAGTTAGTAACATGATAAAACCCTGTGAATTAAACAGGCTGTTTCCACTGCTGTGATTGGCTGACCTCTTGGCATGGCAGAACTGGGAAGGAAGTTTTGCGATCTGAAAGTCTACTTCCGTTTAAAAGTTCAGGTTTAGTGAGATTTTGAATGTTTTTAAAGAAGATCTGGTCTGAAGGTCCTCCACATGCCATCGGCTGCATGATAAACAGAAGCAACCAAGGCATTGATATATGTGTGCATATGTTAGAGAGATGACCGATAACTCTGAAGGGCAGGACATGCAAACGTGTGATAATCTCATGGTGAAGAAAATATGAATTTTTTTCAGCACAGGTGCTCTTTGTTATATATATATATATATTACCAGACACAAACATGTATAGTTTTAGTTTAAGCGTAGCTAATATTTATATTTTATTTAACCTTTATTTCAATTAACAGAAATGTTTTAATGGTTAAAATTAAATGCCTGTTTTTACTTTACCTTTATATGTAAATAGCCTCTGTTATATGTAAAATAAGTAGCATAACTTAGGATAATGTGGCATATTTAAGTTAATTTGAACAGGCATTTGCATTGAAGTGTCACTCATGTTTACATATGCAAATGACCTGCTAAACTCTTCACATAAGTTAAGTTTTATGTAGTAAAACAGTATTGAGTTGAAAAAAACAGCATGTTAATATTCGTATATTAACATATTGTATTGTTTCATGGGGTTAAAAGTAAAATTGCAAGCATTAAGAAGAATTAATAATAAGAATTAAGAAATAGAATTCGAATCAGAATGTGAATGTGAATTAGAATAAGATTTAGAATCAGGTAATTGGAATCAAAATGGTCTAAGTATAAGATCATGTTGCTGTTGTTTTTAAAATAAATAATTATCCGCACTGTAAAAATTTATACGATTATCTACTCATTAAAATTGTGGCAACAGATTACAAGCAATATTATTAATTAAATTGAACAAATTAGAATTGAGTAATAATTAATCAAATTAATTCCTTAAAAGTGAACCATTTAAACTGAGTCAAATTTCCCCCCAAATTTTTTTTAAACAAAAATATCTGAATAACAGACAGACGTCAAAGATTAATTAAGAAGTCTTTATTTTTTATTGACAACATTGAAGACACCTGATGTTAACAAGCAGAATCACTGAAGGAGAAAACCATAATTTTAAGTCATCATTATGATGATCAGTGTTTGTTTTAGTTGGGCTCTTGACCCTTAAATCATTAACTTTAGATTTTGTTTGGCTGCTGTACCCGAGTTATAACAGCCAGATGAACAAATAGAAAAGGTGATCTGATGGTGCTGGTTTTAAAATTTTACTCAGTTTTACTTTTATTGAGTAGATATAGCGTATTCATTTTTTACAGTATGTATTTAAATCATTACAGTTTTAATGACTGCCTTTGACAGACTTCTTTATTTGTCAGTTTCCTCTTCATCTGATTGTCTGTTCATTGATTTTCTACTGGAATTGGGATTAGAGTTAAGGCCCGTTCGCACCAAGAAGGATGACTAAAATAATAATAACTATATAAGCGTCCACACCAGCAGACGATATCGTTCTGTTTATTATAGGGAGGGATTCTGATTGGCTGTCAGTGTTTTTATCTTTCATCAGCTGTGATTCAAACAATATCATTCCTCTGTGTTGTTATCATTATAGAATATATATATACACTATATTTGTTGTTGTCCTTGTTGCAGATCTTGGTTTACTGATGTGAATACATGTGTGAGGACTGAGGAGAGCAAACACACTTTCCTAGGAGACATGCAACTTGTTTCAAACATGTTACAATACTGCATATTTGAAATCTTGCTAGCTTCAGAAGGTAATAAAATAAACAAAACCCTTCTTCCAAATATCTCTGAAACTGATTCAAATATAGAATCTAATGAACCGAACACTAAGAGCAAGTTGCCTCAACTTGACCATTTCAGTGTATTATGGCACTCAGAGAGGTGTTTTATGCAATTGTTTTTATAGAGGGAAACCAGATACATTTTAGTTTCAACATTATTTATTCTTCAGACTTTCCCCTTTAAATACAATTAGCATCAGCTGTGTGCAAAGTGACCCATGTTTGGTTTTTGTCCATTGAAAATAGGTAATATTCAACCATTTGGACATGGAGCCGCTTTGAGATCGCCATATCTGTGGGATTTAACCATACAGGGCCTTAGAAATTAACATACGAGAAGAAAAGCATGCTAAGAACCAGATTATAAAATCATATCAAGATGTCTTTAATAATTCTTGAGTTACAGGCATGCAAACTTGGGAAAATGAATAATTTTGGCACTCAGACAGGAATGTTCAATGCAATTGTTGTCATAGAAAGAAACAAGATACATTTCTAGTTTCAACATTCTTTGTTCTTCAGACATTTTTCTTTAAAAGTAAGCAGTATCCGTTGTATGCAGTGACCCATGTTTGGTTTTTGACCAAATAATTTATTCTTGGAGCCATATTGAGATCCCAATATCTCTGGAATTAAACCACACACGGACTTCACAATTAGGACACCAAAAGAAAAGTTTGTTAAGAATCTAAATCTAAAAGGATATTAAGATATATTTAATACTTCTTGAGTTACAGGGATGCAAACTTATGGGAAAAACACTTGAAAAATGCTTTCCCCCCATTTTTGAACTGTCACCATGGGAATATGATGCAGGAAATATTGCTAAAGTCAGCAGATTTTACTAACAGACCTAATAATCTCTGTGCAAAAGTAAAATAATAATGCTGCCATCTTTCAAGTCATTTTTACACCCCTGTAATTTGGCTCCAAATCTCAGCTGAAAATTGTCATTTTGACAAAATAATGGTTTACTCAATAAATATTTCTTCCATGAGATTAAATATCGTGGCTTTCTTCTTCAATTATGTATGTCTTTAACCAGACAAAGAACGACCCAAGTGGAATTAGAGCTATTCTTCAGCTTTCATTCAAGTTCTTTATTCACACATATTTTGTATAGAATTCGTTCCAAAATGACCAGACAGTGAAAGACTGGAAATCTGAGCACGGTTTTGTCCTTCTCCAAGCTTGTTGCTCTACATTATTCTGTTGTTTTTTGGGTGAGTTTTTACAAACACACACACACACACACACACACACACACACTCAGGACATAAACAGATCTGCTGCTGTCACAGTGTTTCAGAGTCATATTAACTGTGATTTGTGTCTCTCTCTGGCAGTTTCAAGGGCCGGTATCATCAAGATATATATAAGGGCCGACAGGAGGACAGTGTTGCTTTTTTAGTCCTGTTCCTTCTGGTTCCTGAGCTGGGACAAATCATACAGAGTCTATAACGGTAGTTTTTTAGACTAAATGTTATAGAGGCAAATGATGACCGACTGTGATCAAAACTCATTACACTTCTGGATGACGAGTGTCGACCTGATGAAACATTAAAGCTCCGGATTATTATTCCAGCTAGTTGCCAAGGCAACATTTCTCATTTTAGTTTAGTTTGTTGAAGTACTAAAATAACTAGAAACTATAAATAAACTAAAACTTAAAATCTATGTAGACGTATTTACAAAAAAAAAGTGATAATATTGACAAAAACACAACAAAATTACTAAAACCTGAACTGAAATTAAAATTGAAAAAAAAAAACTAATAATAAAGGAAAGAATTTGGCTTTTAAATTGCTTTTATGCAACAACAAAAAAACTTGCAAAGAAACAATGCAACATGATATTGCTGTTTCTATATTAAAAAACCCTTTTTATTGATCATATTGCCTTGTTTCCTGCAATGGGGATTTATGCTGGATCAAAAACTCAGAGGAAAACACCATTTTGTAGCATATGCTATATATAATTTCATGCAAATTATGCCATGGAAATGGACTTGACTACAGCAGAAGCTCACGATGCAAGTCGAGTCCAGCACGAGTTCAGCAGCGGGTCAGTGTGAAGTTTCTTATTTGACAGGAATAAATACTTTTATAAAGAATCGGGAAATTAATTTATCATGGTTTTTCCAAAGGCATGAAGCAGCTCAACTGTTCTCAGCATCGATGATTATAATCATAAATGTTTCTTGAGCATCAAATCATCATATTAGAGTGATTTCTGAAGGATCATGTGACACTGAAGACTGAGTAATGATGCTGAAAATTCAGCTTTTATAATAAATTACAATTTACTATATATTATATTTACATAAACGGCTGTTTTACACTGCAATAATATTTCACTACTGATTTTACTGTATTTTATCATTTTTAAATGCAGGTTTGGTGAGCAGAAGAGACTTTAAACTGACTGCAATCTTTTAAACTGTGGTGTACAGTGTGTTTTAGTTCAATACGGTTCAATCACTGTCTTCTACAGGCACACACACACACACACACACACACGTCTGCTTATCAGTTCACACACTTGCCTTTGTTTTCCCTGCATATTGATTGAGTTTCCTTCCGTTTGAAGATTACTGTAAGACACTGCAGAGAGAGAGAGAGAAAGAGGGTTATATGTGTTCATCAGAAATCTCTGACACCTGAGGCAGCAAAGCTGTGTACGTGTGTGTGTGTGTGAGTGTGTCTCTCGCTGAGGACAGCGACGGCCTGTGTGTGTGTGTGTGTCTCTCGCTGAGGACAGCGACGGCCTGTGTGTGTGTGTGTGTGTGTGTGTGTGTGTGTGTGTGTCTCTCGCTGAGGACAGCGACGGCCTGTGTGTGTGTGTGTGTCTCTCGCTGAGGACAGCGACGGGCTGTGTGTGTGTGTGTGAGTGTGTGTGTGTGTGTGTGTCTTTCGCTGAGGACAGCGACGGCCTGTGTGTGTGAAGAAGGTTCAGTGTTTCCTTTACTGAGTGTATTCAGAAGAGGTTTCGCTGCGATGCCTTAACAACCATTCAGTCCATGGTTCTCAAAACAACCATTTTGTGTGTGTGTGTGTGTTGTGTGTGTGTGTGTGTGTGTGTGCGTGCGTGCGTGTGTGAGAGAGTTTGTGTGGGTGTGTGTGTGTGAGTGTGTGTGTGTGTGTGTGTGTGTGTGTGTGTGACCTTTTTCAATAAAAAAACCTTTTGTGCAATTCCATGGATCTTAAAAGGTTCTTCATGGAACTAAAACTAATTAGTTAAGATAAAATGTAATGCCCCCCCCAAGCTCTACATGGGTCATTTTATATTTCACACAGTTGATTAGGAGGCTTGATCGCCCTGAAGGACATCAAAACAAGATATTTTTGGGGGAAGAAAGTAGTCTACCCGTAATATGAAGCTTTACCTGTAAATATGAAGGTACGTTTCTAGCTCGGACTGATTTTAATTCGTAATGTTGGCACCAGTTCAGCAGGATTGCCTGAGAAAAACGATATTGATCTAAGATCCTAGACTCCTCCATCAAGACGAAACCTGATTGTAAATCAATACTCACTTCACTCAGGAGTCCAGTTAGTTGTCCATCCTGAAGCAGAGTCAGCGCTGACCTTTGACCTGTGATTTTACTGTCATGGGTTACAATGGAGAGGTCAGCAAAACAAAAGCTTGACTGAAATGTAAAGAGCCCATATTATGCCTTTTCACAGTCTTGCTGTTTTTTCAGGCTCTACTAGAACAGGTTTTCCTGCTTGAATGTTGATTATTCTCCTCATATTCTCCATTGTTGCGGCTCCTCTCTTCCCAGTCTGTCAGTAACGCTCTGTTTACTTCCTGTCTCTATGAAGCCCCTCCTTCTGAAAAGCACACTGTGCTCTGATTGGTCGGCTGGATCAGTGTGCTGTGATTGGTCGAGCGCTTCGAGTGTGTTTGGGAAATGTCCCGCCCCTTCCCATAACCACCAGTTTAACACACTACTAACTAACTCAACCAGGCCCCGCCCCTTTATTCTGCGCATTAATTATTATAATGAGGAATATTGTGGTGTGTTCATTCCCGGGAGAAACTCAAGACTACAATGGGAGGCGTTTCAGGAGTTCAGAAACACTGACTCTGATATAGAGAAGAACTGGAGCTTTTTCATGCTCAAACTGAAACATCACACACTGAAGATGAAGATGAAGATGAAGATAGGTCGTCTTTAAATCATTATTCCCTGAAAATTGTGCCGAGTCCTGTCAGGTTTGACTTAAAATTTGATCTGTTCCTCAGAAGACTTGAAATATGATGGCGGATAAGTAGTTCAGATAGTTCACTTTTATAGTGTTTTTTGCTTCATTCAATTTAAACAACTAAAGTGTTAGTTCACCCAAAAATGTAAACTCTGTCAGTAATGACTCTCCTCATGTTGTTCAACCCCGTAAGACTTTCGTTCATCTTCTGGACACAAATTAGATATTTCTGATTAAATCTGAGAGCTGGATCACTCCTAGGCTTCTAAGGGATCGAAACTTGACGGCACAGACAGTTATTAAAGACATCGTTAAAATAGTCCGAGTGACGACAGCGGCTCAACCTTAAGTTTATCAAGCGACGAGAATACTTTCTGTGCGCAATAAACAAACTAAAATACGACTTTATTCAACTCTTCATCTCCTTCTCTGTGGGCCTCGAGTGAGTTCACGTAGTGTAAACAGCGCAGCGCTTCTGTGTTATACGTCACACACACACACACACACACACACACGCATGACCAGCATTGGCAATAGTGAGCCTGCGTGTGACGTACAACCCAGAAGCGCTGCGCTGTTACACTACGTGACACTGCACTCCCTTACACTACACTCCCTTTAAACATGGTTAACTAGTTAAAAAGTACTTACAGGAGGAAATAAAGAAAACTGTCAGCTGAAAAACAACAAAAGTCACATTATTACTGCAATCTATCGTAACTTTTCAATGCCAAACATCATTCCTTCATCCGTTCAGTCTTCATTTACGTGTACTATACTGTCATTAGTCCATTTAATGTAGGATGGAGTGTGTATAGCTGAAGTTATGTTACTCCTGTCCTGAATGAAGAAGTCCAGGACGTTTCCTAAACTGTAGCTCTAAACAAACGGCCTGAAGAGTCTCAATCCATCGTCTGATTTAAACGACTCTGATTCTTACATTAGACGCCACCGGTTTTCACAAAGATAGATTGACTATGGCTTAGATATAGTAGATAGTCAGACTGAATCTAAATCAGACCGTTGCACAAAGCACTTCAGACTCTGACTATCTTAAGTAGGACTACACTGCAGTGCATTCTGGGTAAAATAAGACGCTTTTCAAAAACAAAAAACATGGCGGATGGAGTAAGCGCATTCATCCCGCTCAGTGCCGTTTACCCCCAGCGGGAGATATGTGTGTTGTTGGAGGAGTTTAACAGTTACAAGGACATTTAGCGGAGAATGTAGTAACTAGAAGAAATGTTTAATTTGGACAAAGATTGCTACGACAGTAACAGCGTTAATCCGACCGTTGAGCGGAGCGTTAAAGACGTACAGAAAAGGATACAAAAACATGGTTACAAGATGCCAAAAAATAATATTTAAGAGGAAATATCCAAAAACGGGAGGAGGACCCCAAGAGAAGCTTAAAGACACTGAAATGGTGATGAATATATACTGTACAGCTCGCCGATGTTTGCTTTCGGCTGTTTGTAGTGTAACTGATTGTTGGTGCTGCTGGTTGCCAAGGTAACAGAGTCTGAGACCTAAGTTAAGCCTAAGGCGTCTAATGTTTTTGGTCTAAATTAAGTCAGTGTTTATTTTTGTGAAACAGTCTAACTCGCATTAGATTAGTCTGATGAGCACATTTTAGACTTGTCTAACACTATAGACCGGTCTAAAATAGCTCTGTGAAACCTGGCCCTCTCTCTCTCTCTCTCTCTCTCCTCTCTCTCTTCTCTTTCCATCACATCAATCTCTCATCGACCCGCATCCAGCAGTAATTACAGAGGAAAGCCAGGCTCAGGGAAAGCATGTGCTTTATTTGGGAGAAAGGTTCAGAGGACAGAATGACGACCGAAAGGATCACAAAACAGGAGCAGAATAAATATTGCTCTTTGACAGAATAGTAATGATGGTTTTCAATCAAAACATCCTATTGGAGAAAAATTAAAGATTACAACGTCTTCATGGACAGCAAAAAGGTGAAGAGAAAGAACTGACAGATAAAAACAAACCATTGTTAATATTACAATTGTAAGTGAATATATGGTGAAGTGTGTATTAAATTAATATATTGAAAGTTTGGTTTCAAGAAGTCTCACCGAGGGTGCATTTATGTGATCGAAAATACAGTTCATTTTTAAAATTATTATTACAATTTAATATATCGGTTTTCTATGTGAATATACAGTAAAGTGTAATTTATTCCTTTGATCAAAGCTGAATTTTCAGCATCATTACTCCAGTCTTCAGTGTCACATGATCCTTCAGAAATCACTCTAATATGAGGATCATGATGCTACAAGAAATATGATTATTATAAATGTTCAAAAACAGCTTCAATTTTCTTGGAAACTGAGATACATTTTATTTTTTAGGATTCTTTGATGAATAGAAAGTTCAAAAGAACAACATTTAATTGGAATATAATCTTTTGTAACATTATGAATGTCTTTACTGTCACCTCTGATCAATTAAGTGTGTCCCACACATGGTATGCGTGAAAACATATTCAAAGGATAAAATGATTAAAAATCCCCAACTGATTATTTTATGTGATTCGATTCATGAAACACAATGATAACCACTTGCTTTTCAAAATGTGTTGTTATTTGCTATTATTCCCATAACTTTTACTAGAATAATGTTATATCAGCGTTAAATAACTGCGGCATCACCTGCCAACATTAAAGCAATATCCGCTGAAAAGGAAAGTTGATGAAATAACAAAAGCATGTTTATGTTCACTTTAAAGCCAGTCAAAAAAACACACATATAAAACCAGTAACACTTCTACCTCAGTTAAAGGGTTAATTCACCCAAAAATGAAATTAAGTCATTAATTACTCACCCCCCATGCTGTACCAACCCCGTAAGAACCTTCGTTCGTCTTCGGAACACAAATGAAGATATTTATGATTAAATCTGAGAGGTTCATGACTGCTACATAGGGTCCCTAAGGGAATGAATCCTGACGGCCCAGAAAGTCATTAAAGAAAATGTTTAAATATTCCATGTCGCAACAGTGCTCAACTATAAGTTTATCAAGCGACGAGAATACTTTTTGTGCGAAAAAACAAACAAAAATAACGACTTTATTCGACTATTCCTTTTCTTCCTTGTAGGCCTGAAACGAGACTTCAAGAGATTTCCACACACAACATTTTCTTCATTGACTTTCTGGGCCGTCCGGTGTCATTCCCTTAGGGAGCCTATGTAGCAGTCATGAACCTCTCAGATTTAATCATAAATATCTTCATTTGCTGTTCCGTGACGAACGAAGGTCTTACGGGGGTTGGTACAGCATGGGGGGTGAGTAATTAATGACTTAATTTTCATTTTTGGGTGAACTAACCCTTTAACCATGAGAAGGAACAATTCTACAGCATTTATTAATCTTATAGTTATATTAATTTCAACATTTACTAATACATTATTAAAATCAAAGGGTTGTATTTGTTAACATTAGTAATGCACGGTGAGCTAACACGAACAAACAATGAACAGCTGTATTTTTATTTAACTAACAGTAACAAATATTAACTAATATAGTAACAAATGCATTGCTCATGGTTAGTTATTGTTAGTTAATACATAACGCACTTAATGTAAAGTGTTACCATTATCCTATAGAGGTGCAACACACAGATGTCTAAGCTAGACATGAATGAGCGTCGGATCCCGTCACTGGGAGTAAACCAGGGCTGGTGTGTGTTCGGGCCTGTTTCCAGTCACGGTCCATCCACGCACGAACAACACAATATAATGCAATGGATGGAAAGCGTCCAGAAACGCAGGCGAGTGTGTTTTAGGCCGTGTGTTCACAGATGCACTTCTCACAGGTTTGAGATGAAGTCACGGCTGGTGAGACGTTCGCCCCCTCGTCCCGTCTTAAATAAGGGGGAAATCACTATCTCTACCTGCCACACACACACTTCTGTAAGCTTCATTCTCCTCGTAAACACAAACTTTGGCTCCTTGACAGCCCCGTTATTACACTCGCAACACCACACAACACACACACGTATCCCATAAATCCTGCTGAGACCTGAGAACGATAAAAGCTTTTCCAGGTGCTTAAACTACAAAGACACACACACACACACACTTCAAAAGACAGAGGTTTAAATGGAGCAACTTTATCCACACACACAGAGAAAGACTCCGTGGGAGAGTGAAATAAACATCTGTGAAAGTCAGAAAGAGAAGCTGTTCTAACTAATCACTGTTTTGGTCTTGTTTTCCAGGGAAAACATCTTTAAAAGGAAGATATATTTACTTAAGAAGCAAAATTGCACAAGATATTGATACTTCTTGTTGTTTTTAGAGAACATAATTTTATATATATATGCCCTAGGGCTATTCTCTGAAAACAAGGTAACTTATTTCTTGTTTTAAGCACAGTCTTTTAAAATGTATAAACGCTGAATGTAAGGCATTTTGGAAAAAGGCAAATGCATGTAAATAAACCTAACTAAATTTAACAAGGTTATGCTTTAAACAAGAAAAATAAACTTAAGTTAAAGTCTTAAAATATTTTAAATATGCACATTTTTTTTTTATTGTGGTAAAAATGTCTAGATGGTTTTACTTAAATAAAAGCATTAGAATTTATTTAATTAGCTCGGTTACAAACTCTAATAAGTACCCTAGGGAAGTATGTAAACTTTTTTTTTAAATAAAAAATACAGTAACAATTTCGAAATATTATTACAGTGTAAAATCAGCAGTTTTCTATGTAAATATACAGTACAGTGTCATTTATTCCTGTGATCAAAGCTGTATTTTCAGCATCATTACTCCAGTCTTACAGTGTCACATGATCCTTCAGAAATCACTTCTAATATTAATATTTATTATATAGTATCAGTATCATGTTTTGACTGTAAAGCTGCTTTGAAACAATTAGTATTGTAAAACAACTATTCAACTAAATGTGAATTGAAATGTGAACTATTTGTGCATTAACGTCCATATACTGTATGACAATAATGCAAATGCTCAACAATTAAAGGTGCTCTAAGCGATGCTGGGTGACGTCACTTCTTGTTGACGTTTGAAGTATTGTCAAACAAAAATGGAGGCTAGCTCGACCCTCCCTCCTCCTCATCCCGTCCGCCTGCAGATTACTGATACTTCATTCAAGGTGTAATGTCGCCAAGTTAGATAAATGCTTTCATATAATGCAGAAAAAAGAGAAACATTACCAGAAACACACGATAAAACGTTTCGCCACCTGAGATACAACTTTAGCTCCCATACAAGGACGCAATAATAGCAAGATAGATAACGTTAGCTTCGCGTTTCCCAGTTAGCATAAACAACGGCTCCGTCGTAAACAAATTTAGTCAAAGCTGTCAATAGGCTATAAATGAACATTTCATAACAAACAGTCATCATTCACACAAACTGTCGCCCTACTGTGAGTTGATCATTTACAATAGAGATCGAGCGCTAGCTGCTATAGAAACATATGTTGCATTCACCAAAGTTAGCGCTGTCTGCATTGTTCTAGCTAATCATATCCTTGTGTTTGTTAGGCGAACATGAACGTCCATTTAGAAAAACCAAACTGGATTTTTCCTGTCCAGGAAAAGCAGAGCTCCTGATGTGGGATTGGAAGCCGTTCTGCCGGCGGAGATCTCGCCACCTTTCAAAGGCTTTTCCAATGTTAATTCGGGACTTCGCGCGTTCCTTCTCCTTGTTCCCTCTTCTTTACAATCCGTTCATCGGAGCGCCGTCTCTTTGGTCGTGTGTCGGCCATATCAAATTTAAAGTGTTAGTTCACCCAAAAATGTAAACTCTGTCAGTAATGACTCTCCCTCATGTTGTTCAAACCCCGTAAGACTTTCGTTCATCTTCGGGACACAAATTAAGATATTTCTGATTAAATCTGAGAGCTGGATCACTCCTCCATAGGCTTCTAAGGGA
>CM060604.1:1554963-1589963 GCA_030578255.1 Tiaroga cobitis
CGTCGGCATCCTTCCTTCTACAGGAGACAATGGTGTAGTTTCTGATTTTTTTGTGTGTTCCCTTATCTCATAAATCAAACACCCACGACCCAGGTCGTGACGAGGCCGAAACCAAGTAGATTTTGATTATTTAATTTTACTTAACATTATTTTATTAATCCACTATGAGACATGTTTGAAGGATATTGGATTACTTATGACATGTTCGTCCACTTGAGATAAACGGAGACTTTAGAGTTTGTAGACGTTTAATAGGCATTTGTGTCCGCCTTTATTTATTGCAATATTTAGGTGTTCGGTTTTTATTTTGATTTTAGAAAATAAACACGATTTATCATCTTAAAAATCTATTGTTTACGGTATTTTCACTCATGTCGAGGTACATCTTTGAGCCTAGCATGAGTAAAATACTTCAGTACTGTTAAAATCAGATACTCTAAGACTTTTTCTCAAGTCGTATTGGAAACGATGACTTGTAACTTGTAATGGAGTAATTGAATAATTTTCTAATACGCAATGGGTTGTCGGTAATATTAGCCATTGCACGGATCTGCACTTCAGATTCTAACCAAAAATAGAAAACCATCTGAGTAACTTTGGAATAAATGCGTTTATGATGCATGTAACAAATACATTTGTGTGCCGTTTCTTCTCCTTTTGGATCGTTACACTATTACATGCATCACAAACCTTCAACAACATGACGTATGGAGTCTTCCACACAGACCGAAGCTTGCAGAAACGCTCAAATAAATCAATACTAGTAGTCAGATGTGAAGGAGAGAGGGAGAGGGAGAGAGAGAGAGAGAGAGAGAGAGAGAGAGAGGAGAAGAGAGGAGAGAGAGAGAGAGAGAGAGAGAGAGAGAGAGAGAGAGAGAGAGAGAGAGATGGAGTGGAAAAGGTGAAGCGGTGGGAGTTGAAAAGGGCAAAAACCACAAATAAGCGAAACATCTGACGGTGTGTGACGGTGAAACACTGCTGACACTGAAGTCACCGCTGTCCAACACTGGGAAACAACTCTACAGACAACACTTTGATGTGTAGAGCCCTGACCTGACACACACCACACACACAGAGAGCTAAGAGAGCTGAGAGAGCATGTTGTGAATGTTCCCACAGTGTGTGAGTGCAGGGCTGCTGGAAGCACACCAGTATTGTCCCCACGAGGACAAGGATTTCGGATATTGCCATCTTTGTGGGGACATTTGGTACCAATAATGTAGGAATTACCAGGCTACACACACACACACACACATTGTGTGGCCTGCCAATTGTGTGTGTTAGTGTGTGTAATTGTTTGTGAGTGCGAGTGTGTGTGTGTGTGTGTGTGGTGATTGTGAGTGCGAGTGTGTGTGTGTGTGTTTGTGAGAGAGAGTGTGTGTGTGTTCGATTGTATGTGTGATTGTTTGTGTGTGTGAGAGAGAGAGAGAGAGAGAGAGAGAGAGAGAGAGAGAGAGAGAGAGAGTGAGAGAGAGTGTGTGTGTGTGAGTGAGAGTGAGTGAGTGAGTGAGTGAGTGAGTGTTTGTGAGTGCAAATGTGTGTGTGTGTGTCTGGTCATGATGGATACGACCATGTGCAGCCTTGATGTGTGTTGCCATGGGGACCGGTCACATCTCATTGGTGTGTGTGTGTGTGTGTGTGGCCTCGCTGCAGCGACGGCGTTTTCCCTCCATCACCCGAAGAAACACCTGAGTCGAGATCAGCCGGGAAACGGGTTGTGTGAGAAACTTCTGTTTGTGTGTGTGTGTGTAAACACGTCTGGGATGAACTCGCTCTCTCTTCTCATTTCTCGGTAAACCGTCTCTCTTTACTTTTCTCCGCTTCTCGTATTGTCGCTCCGGTCCCGTCTGAGGGAATATATGGATCCGCGAGAGTCTGGACCAGAAGAAGCACAAAGCATAAGGAGTTTGCTTTCTCAGGTCTCCGATGGTTTCATCATTACAGGAGTGTGTGTGAGAGTGTGTGTGTGTGTGTGTGTGTGTCTGTGTGTCTGTGTGTGTGTGTCTGTGTGTGTGTGTGTGTGTCTGTGTCTGTGTCTGTGTCTGTGTCTGTGTGTGTGTGTGTGTGTGTGTGTGTGTGTGTGTGTGTGTGTGTGGGGCCCCTGATCATCATCTCATGTGTAACTAAACGGGCTGTTTGTGTCTGTAAAGTGTAAATACTGTACAGTATGTTATGTTTCCCTGAAGGCCACTTAAAATGTTACGGTTTCTACACTATAAATGAGTTTTTCACAAGCATGTTCCACCCTCTCTCTGACCCGTACAATCAAACAGCCTGCTTTTGCTGCTGTACTTTTTTAAGGTCAACATGAAACAGCATTTAAAGCCCATTTTACTTTTGTAATGCAAGTCGAACAACATATTAACTTAGGGAACTCGTTTTTTCCATCAGAAAGTGATGTGAAAGTCAAAGCTTAATGCAAGTCCCCCTCCTAAAACAGCGGCCTAAACCAATACTTAAATAGCTATTTGGTAAACATTTAGTAAAAGGCCAAAAAAGCTGTTTCAGAATATAGTACATTTTTACATTTTGATGAAAGATTAAGGATTATAATAAGAATCAAAACATCCTATTAAGTCTCGACTAAACGTCTCTATTATCAAGGATGACAGCAGCACTAATCGATCAGGATCAATCATTAATGCGAGTAATTAAACACTGTGTCGGATTTATACAGACACGACCCACATCTTTACAACAAGCATTTCAATAACATTCATTTTTTCATATTACTACTCATCCACACGACTCAACACCATATACATGATTGTGGTCTAAAACTCTGGGTTTCAGTTTCATATTAAACGGTAGAAATAACGTTAAATCACGACGGACGGACGGACGGACGGATGGATAGAGGGATGATAGATGGATGGATGGATGGGAGGGATGATAGATCAATGATAGATGGATGAATGGATAGAGGAGTGGAATGGATGGATGGATAGAGGGATGGATGGATGGATAGATCAATGATAGACGGATGGATAGAGGAATGGAATGGATGGATGGATAGAGGGATGATAGAGGAATGGAATGGATGGAAAGATGGATGGATGGATAGAGGGATGATAGATGGATGGAGGGATAGATAGAGGGATTATAGATGGATGGATGGATGGATAGAGGGATTATAGATGGATGGATGGATGGATAGAGGGATAGAGGAATGGAATGGATGGATGGATAGAGGGATGATAGATGGATGGATAGAGGGATAGAGGAATGGAATGGATGGATGGATGGATAGAGGGATGATAGATGGATGGATGGATGGAGGGATGGATAGAGGGATTATAGATGGATGGATGGATGGATGGATGGATGGAGGGATGATAGATGGATGGATGTAGAGCCCTGCACGGGCCTCAAATCTAGGCCCTAGCCCGGCCCGTGTCCGACAGCTCATCAGAATGATCGGCCCGTGTCCGACAGCTCATCAGAATGATCAGTCCGAGTCGGACCCGAGCCCGTTAAAAAAAAGAAAGAAAAAAAAAAGATACACAGCCTGCCCTATGTTGCAGTCAGTAAAACAGATATGTTTTGTTCTCAATGGCAAAGTATTTAGGCCTACCGGTAAGTTTATTTTCATAAAGTTAATTTAGAATTTTTTTTTTTTATGACGACCAAGCAGCCGACTGAGTTAAACATGTTTGATCCATTTATAGCCTCTCAAATCAACACTTTACTTGGCTACAATAAAATCAATATATATAAAACAACTTAAGCATATCACACAGACAGTTAACGTTTGTTTAAACGTTTATTGTCATTTTTGAAAAGCTGAGGCGAACTGGTCTGCTGCTCAGTCGCAACAGCGCTCGCAAACTAAATGAGTTTATACAATACAATACAGAGAATGCAATCTAAACAAATCAAATAAATTACATTAAAAACAAACATGCAGGTTATCTTACCTCAAAAATCAAGTCTTCACTACAGAACATGACCATTCTTATTTCCAATAGTTTCCAACAGACTCATGAAGATAAAGTCCAATCAAACAAAAAACAACCTGCTAACATGGCTAAGAACAGTCTCAGAGCATCGTAAAGGAAAAGCACAGCATCCACAGTGGAAGGTTTTAATCCAGTCGTACTTTTTCCAGCTGCGCTGAAGTCACGCTCGCTACCGGGACACTAAACACAGAACGAGCCGGTCGCCAGCGAATCTCAGATCGCGCCGCCGGGAAACCTGTGTGCGTTTGCGTGAGCAGACTGTCATGTGTCAGTCATGTCAGTGTGATAGGTTATAAAACATCTTTCTATGTTTGCTTTTCAAATCGTCATCTTCTCATATTTTATTTTAATTAAATGTCTAAAATAGGCTATAAAAAAAGATAAGCCTAAAACAGGCCCGAGGCCCGGCCCGCGTGTGAACTATGATGTGAAAATAGTTCCCTAGAAGCGTAAATAAGTCGGGGCCCGTCGGGCCTCGGGCTGAAATGCAGGCCTCTAGATGGATGGATGATAGATCAATGATAGATGGATGGATAGAGGAGTGGAATGGATGGATGGATAGAGGGATGATAGATGGATGGAGGGATGCTGGAGGGATGGATGGATAATTTCAATGTTTAATTTGTTTAATAACTTTTTCACTTTAACAATATTTTTTCGGCTTCCTTTTCCCCCTTCAAAAGCCCATAGATTTGCTTCTGTTATTATTATAAAACATTGCAATAAATGCAGTGCAGCCGTTGCCCAGCCAATGAAACGAGCTCCTGCATCGCAATCGGCATCAGACTTTCTAAACGAGCAACACAGTGACTTCTAAACGAGTTTGCATTAAACATGCGACTACGATTCTATTGTGTTTGATCCCAGGAAACGCATGTCCTAACCTCAATATGCCACCGTCCCCGATCACATAAATCATGACTGTGTTTTTCCTGAATGATCATCGCTGTCATACTGTGTGCCGATGCCTAGCACACATAGTACATCAAACAAGCCGGAAAAAATGCGGTTTTCCATGAAACGGCCGCTTGAATTAGGCGCCTTGGGTTTGTCTTTATTCAACCTAAATGCAGCTTAAAATCATAAAGCATTTAATTTAGAGCCTAGAATATTCCCTGTGCATGAAACTGAGCTCTTCCCACCGGAGCACAAATATTGAGCAAGAGTGATGCTTCACATGACTGACAGGTGACAGCAGCTCCAGTGGGAATCCAGGAGTGATGCTGCAAAACTTCCCTGCCTCGTCTTACTCTCACTTCTGCTCTCTAATGATCACTCTGTTTGTTCTCACCTCTGACTGTCAGAGAGAGAGAGAGAGAAAGAGAGAGAGAGAGAAAGAGAGAGAGAGAGAGAGAGAGAGAGAGAGAGAAGGAGAGAGAGGAGAGAGAGAGGAAGGAGAGAGAGAGAGAGAGAGAGAGAGAGAGAGAGAGAGAAGGAGAGAGAGAGAAGGAGAGAGAGAGAGAGAGAGAAGGAGAGAGAGAGAGAGAAAGAGAGAGAGAGGTTCCATTCAGCAGCAGCAGCATGAAAATGAGCTCCTGATTTTTTGCTTTTTAAATGTTGTTTTAAGACAAGACAGACAATACATTTTGATAAAACTTTATAAAATAAGACCTTCTGCAACATATTAACTACAAAAGGACATTGAACTGATCAAGAAAATTCAGCAGAAGACAGCTAGCTGACAACCAACAGACAGAAGGCTGACAGACGGCTTAAAGGCCCCACAGCTGCCACGAGAGAGAGGAAAAGAGGAACTCCGAGTGAGTAACGTAGACTCACTGTATTCCGGACACTTTGCACAGTAAAACGTCCTGTAAGATATCAATCCGCAGAAAGATAAACCTGATTGGCTCGTCTGTCTCTGGGGACATGCCTTCCACATGTTCCAAAGTTTGATTGACACATTTTGGACTAATCATTTTGGAGAAATCTTGAAAAAACTGCCAGGAGACGCAGTGTCCGGATTACCGTGAGGACTCACGGTGTTCCGGACGGCTGAAAATTTCTACTCACTGTGTTTCGGACAGTTAAGGAGTCGTCATTTCTAATATAAAACACATATACATTTTACCAACTATAAGTTGGTAAAATAATCATATTAATCTTCATAACTTTGTTGTATAAGCGTCTATACACTATTTTAATCGACGATTGCTCATGTGAGCATTATATTCTAACGTTAACGTTATATTTAAGAATTTTAAATGTTAACCTTAAAAAAGTACAAATATTTGCAAATTGTAACTCATAATTATTTTATAAGACCATAAGAATGTTTTTTTTGTCATTTTCTGGTGGGTGAACATGTTTTAAGAGCTGTTTTCTACGGAGGTATTCTCCCCTCTTCCTTTTGTCTTGCCGGAAAACCTTCCCCCCACCATTTTCTGAACAGTCATTGGTGTACGTTAGAAACTCACGTTTATTTCTTTGAAACGACTGGCTCTGGAAACATAGGATTGGTCGGATTTGAAAGAGGAGGAGGCAAAGATGACACGGATATATATATATGCCGTGACCTGAAAGTTTTTATTTATAGAATTTGCGAGAAAAGGTCAAGTGTCCGGAATACCGTGAGTCTACGTTACACGAAATATCTACAATCAACCGCCTTTGTTTTGGAGAAAGATTTGCCCAAAAACTGTGATTTAATTAAGCTACAATATACGGGCTAACTCCAGTAGATATAAACATTCATAAAACAACAACCACAACAACAAACTGCCAGCAACTGTCAGAATATTTGAAAAATGACAGAATCCGTCCCTATAACACACCCATCCAAAGCTACCAATGAGATCCTAAAGAAAAAAACATAAAGAAAAGCTCCTCAAGGACAATCCAGAAACCCTGTACTCAGACTTGTACAGGAATGGAGAGGTCAGTAACATCATATTCTACACAGAAGACCCCGAAACCTGCCACTCAGCGATCAGACATCACTACCCCACAGTAATCAGAAAGGGCATCAGTAATGGATGAAAACTACAGATTAAGGAAGGGGAGGATTCAGATTCAGATGTCATGATAACAGCAAACCTATATAAAAATGGGACTGTAATGATTCAGGGGAAGCTGAAACAATTTGAAAAGGATTTCCAGCAAATTAAAGTAAAAGCTCAGCTGAACAAGATCAGCCCTAATACACAGAAACGTGCAGAAGACCCCTCGAGCTCCAGCCATCAGTCCAGAGACGACAGTGAGGAGATCTCCCTTCTACACAGCATCATCAGCGACATGAAGGAGAAGTTCAGGGAGATGGAGCTGGTGCAGCTGAGAGAGGAGATCAGGGGCGTAAGCCAGGACATTATTTCTGGGGGGGCAGCTTGGGCCAGTCTTTATTTGGGGTGGCACTTGATTGTCAAAAACTACTATTTTAAAACTCACGCACCGCGTCACTCAGAGTAGCGGTTTTCCCGTGGCTCGTCAGGCCATAAACCAGCGGTCGGCAAGTAGGGTTAGCCTCGGGCCAAAACATTTTTTTTTACACTAGATGGCGGGAACATAATTAACGATATTAATTGATGAAAAATGCAACTAGAATTGCCTGTGACTGTTACAGTGTCTTCTGTAACTGGTCGTGAGCTGTTCCTCTGTGTTAAATCCTGTAGTAGGACAGTCATTAACAAAAAGCCACATTTGTGTGGCGGTGTCCGGGTTTTACACTGGATGAACTAATAAAGCAGTAGTGACTAGGGATGAGTCACGATTTTCGAATATTCGATTTGTTAATTTAATTATAGAATATCGAATAGGTTGTGTGATTATTGTTTAAAAAAATCTCCATGTTTTCAGTGCTGATTCGATAGTGACGCCGTGTTCATGTAACCAGAGGGTGACGCTGCCAATAATGCAAAAGCTGTCTCAAGGAACCGGCTAAAAGTAATGATTATGAATGTTTCAAATATGGCAAGGAGACATTTTAATTGTTTTTTAATAAATTAGTGTTTTCAGTGTCGGCTGAAATAGTGACTGCAGTTAACTCGCCTATAGAGAGACATGCACATTTCTTACGGATTACATAAGCAGAGAGTAGTCGGTTTCTAATTTCGTTTTGAATTGTTTAGTTTAAAATGAGACATTTTAAGCTTTCTATATACATTTCTCGTGTCTGTGAGGCAGCTTAAACGCTGAGTTTCGGTTCATTTATGAGACGAGCTCCAGTTCACGAGCAATGCAATCTCGCCGGCGCCTCCGTGTCCTGATTATATTGTTTGCTTCTTATTTATTAAATCCAGGCAATTTGTTGATGAAACACTGATTAAAAATAAGATACAAATGATACAAAACGAAATTCACTTTTTAGAAAGGCTTTCTACAAAACAAAACTTAATGAAGTGGTCAAAATCATGTCTGACCCACATGTCTCTCCCGATATATTGCGCCATCTTGCAACACATCCCGCCTTGCTAAAACACACATGTGGGAGATGCGGAATGGATAACAATAATTCAAACAATAAAAGAGGACTTGAATAAGCCCATTAATGGCATTTTTGAGTCACGCTCTTAACAAACTATGTTTTATTTCCTCTTTCCATATTCTGATTAATAAATGTGTATCAATGGAAGTAGCACCAGACGTGATAGCGGCGCGTACGTTCGAGAAAAAAAAAGACCATTCGTCTAAAATGGATTTTGCCTGTTAGTTACGGTGGTATCCAGTGGTTAGCTGCTAGTCTCCATTAAGCACTGTCAGAATGCAGGCACGTTATGCAGGCACGTAATGTCTTGCACTGTTGATGGGGGCGTGACCCAACATGTTGTTAATGTGGGGCTTGTAGCGTAACTGACAAATGACTTGATAAAAAAAAAATAATGCATACATTTCAGCTTCCTTTAGACCGTTTCTGTTCAGGAGTTTTTTTTTAAATTACATTTATTTCCCCCTCCTCAGACTGGGGGTGGGGCTGTGAGGTTTGGGGGGCCGATCCTTGACCAGTGGTGGCCGTGCTCCCCCTGGCCACCACGTAGCTCCGCCCCTGGAGGAGGTGCATAGAGTAGTGAAGGAGACTGATCCAACTGAGAAAGAAGCGGATTACAGGAAAGAAATAGAAATGCTTAAGAAAGAAACTCAAGAAATGAAAAAACAGGGAGAGGAGTACAGCAATCAGCTGTCTGTAATGAGGGAGGAGATAAGAAAGCTGAGAGAGGACAGAGAGTCCCACACAAATACAGCTGTCAGCTGTGGAGAAGCAGGCGACACCGAGAGGAGAACAGCAGAGCTCAGAGGAGACGACTCCTCCAGCGCCCACAGAGACCCGGCCCGGCAGCCCTCCTCCATCCGACTCCTACAGTCAGTCACAGCCTCAGATTATACTCCTCATGGACTTCAATGGCAAGTTTATCGATGAAAAGAGACTGTTTCCGAGAAAAAACGTCAAAAAAGTATGGTGCCCAAACACACAGAAGGCCTTGGAGCTCTTGTGTGAAGAGCACTTGGGTTCCCCCAGCCACATCATCATCCACACCGGCACCAACGACCTCCGAGCTCAGCGAGAGAGAGTAGCTACAGCTCTCATTAATGTGACAGAGAAGGCATCCTCCAACTTCCCCAACTCTAAAATCATCCTCTCCACCCTGCTACTGCGCTCGGACTTCCACCCAGACACCATCAGGCATATAAATGCTAGAGTATCCAGAGACTGTGCCCTAAAGCCCAATGTACACCTGGCTCAGCACCCCACACTGAATCTCAGCAGCCTGTACGACCATGTCCACCTCCACAGAAGGGCAGTCCCCATCTTTGCCAAAACCCTGAAGGTAGGGCTGGGTGATAAATCGATTTTATCGATTAACTCGAATGTGTAGTTTACGCCGATTTTTTTGAATGAAAATCGGCTTTCTCTTTAACAACCGCCGACGCGCCCATCTGGGCTCCCGTAGTTCCGACCGGGCTCAGCGCTTGCCATGATAGAGATACACAAACAACATGGCAAATGAACAAGACCGCGGCAGCAGAAGCACACCCGCCGAAAACATTTACAAACTGAATCTGCAGGGCTGTCCACTCTCACGAGTTCACTGTGAGAGACGCGATTGTCACTTTTTACACGCTCTCACGCACACATGCATTTTCTCACGCAGAGAAAAACCGCGTGGCAAAGAGCACACTGACACCGGCAGACTAGACAGAGCAGGTTAGCCTACTATTGATATGAAACAGATTCGCAGCTCTCAGATTCTGTCAATTTTATTACGAAATTCCAACAATAAACACCGTTTTGGCGCTTGTAAATGTGACGTGAAAGATCGCTGACAGATCTCAGTTCAAGCGGCACGTGAACCGATCATCTGTTACTCTTCACTACTAACTTACCGAAATGTAATAAAATCGATCGATCGTTTTTCAACCGCGGAAAGATGTCCATAAAACAGGTGGAGAACAACATGTGTCACGTAACGTTACATTTACCTCAGGAATGCCTTTTAATAACCCATAGCACGCATGTTAGTTGGACTTAAAATAATTGCTATAGAGAGGAGTATTTTGCAAAATATGATAACTATATTACACATTTATTATATTTTTACATATATCATTAAAATATTATAACGTTGTTTGTTATTATAAAAAACGCATTATATTTAATTTGAGTTAGTTTTAACCTTTAATAATACCAGCTGACAGGGTCTCTCTGTATGTTTACAGCATTAGGTGATTTATTTTTGGAGAACAATTAACATAACACATTAAGGTAGGCTATCTACTGTACCTAATATTTATCCAAAGGAATTGATATTGAATCAATATCCGAATCAAATCACAAGAATTGAACTGAAATTGTGAAATTTGTGTTAAGCAATAATAAAAACAGTAGCATACCAGTCTTTGTACCATGTAAACATTGTGTTTGCATAGTTAATAAACTTGATAAAATTATGTTTAGTTACCAAATCATTTGACAATCACAATAAACTTATTGTTATGCAAGTTTTTTTTTTTTTTTTTTACACATCCCCCCAATCCCAATCCACACATTTTATGTTATGTTACATTTACACATTTACAATGACAGGGCCTGCCCTGTCTTTTCGGCTTGTTGTTTCTGATTGCACTTTAATCCAGATAGGCTAATATCCCAGAAGGGAATATCAGAACAAAATAAAGTTAAAACTTGTTTTGAACAATTTCTTTGTCATCTACAGATTGATTCTAAGTAGGGAGTGAAAAAAAATCGATTAAAATCGTAAATCGGATTTTTTGTGAAAAGATCGTGGTTTTTTTTTTTTTTTAGGCCATATCGCCCAGCCCTACCTGAAGGACATCGCACTCAACCGCAGCTCCAGCGCACCGCAGCGTCCTCATGGACACCCCATAGAGCCACTGCAGGGACACCCAACAAAACACCACCCCCTCCACCAGCTCTGACCGGAGGAACCCCACGAGTAGGGCTGCACGATTCGGGCCAAAATGATAATCACGATTATTTTGATCAATATTGAGATCACGATTAATTATCACGATTATTTGTTGATTTTAACCAAAACAAATGTTATTGTCACATAGGCTAATTATAACTGCTTTCACATCCATATTGTGCTACATTCCTGCTAATGTACAACTATGTGCATCAAAATAAAACAGGTCCTCTTATTCAACAAAGTTCAGTGCATCTCCTTAAAGAATAAATAAAAATAAAGAAAACAATAAATAAAATGTAGCACAACTTCAACAGGGCACTATTTTATATTTGCATTGTGTAAATGTATTTTAGGAAGCAAAATATAAACTTGCATTGTACCTGCATAATGGATGTGAATAAAACGTGCAAAATATACAATCAATAAAAAACAAATATTCCATAACAGAATGAGAACATGTCAAGGCAGAACTATGCACTGTGGAAGTTCGATTAATGGATGAAATTCAGAGTCATTGTTATTTGACACTTAAGAAATGTAAAAAGTTTGTAGTTTGCTTGAATTATTTCTATTTATTAAAATAGATCAAAACAAGACGTTTGTAGTACTGATTATTGGAGTCCATTAATCAAACTTTCATGCCTCTTATATAGTAATTATATATTACTATGTAGAATGTACAAATTCACTAATGCAATTCACTAATGCTCACACTCGGTCTCTCACGCACACTGTCACTCGTTCTCTCTCGCGCACTTTCGAGCGCTCTCTTCGTCTCTTTCGTGCACTGTCGCTCGCGCGCACTGGTCTGGGGCTCATGGAGGCACGTGATCAGACAGTGGTTTACGGAGCGCTAGATTGGCTTTGCTTTGATACGGAGCGTTCTGTGAACGGAATGACGCATTTTAAATATCGCTCGATCACGCGAATTTGATCGTGGGAAGCCAAAATCGTGATTGTGATTAAAATTCGATTAATCGTGCAGCCCTAATTACGACAGGCTCTGTGTCCCCCCCTGGAACACACCGCATGACCAGGCCTGCAGCCCCCCCGCCTTCTCATCCACATGATCATCAGCAGGAGCAGCAGCCGGACAGCCGGAGCTACGCTGAAGCAGCCGGCCGATCCCTGACCCACTGCAGCCCCAGCACAGCCCACAGCCGGCCGATCCCTGACCCACTGCAGCCCCAGCACAGCCCACAGCCGGCCGGCCTCATCTCCAGCCAGAGACCTCACAAACATCCAGCACATGCGGACTCTGCTGTGCTCACACCTCATGGGTTAGTGACTCACACAAAAAAAAAGAAAAAAAGAAAAAAAAAAGAGAAAAAGTGAGTAAAGAAAATGAATGTATGAGTGTGTATGCGTGTATAAGTGAGAGTGTGTTTTATTTCTACTTATTTTAAAATGAGATTCTTAGAAACATTTATTATTCTTGAAAAAAACAAGTATGCACGGGTATGTGTTTATTTTTATTTTATACTCATTTTGTCAGATATTTAGAAACCTCATATTATTTAAAAAAAACGGGGGGAAAAAAACTTGTATTATTTAAAAAAAATATATATGTGTGTGTATATATATATATATGTGTGTGTATAGTGTGTGTGTGTGTGTGTTTGTATATGTATATATAGCCTATACATATAATATGAATATGATATCTTTTTAATATTTATTTTACCTAATTTATACATTTAACTTAATTTCTTAGATCATAATATTTTTGATTAATCTTGATTTGTCAATTCAATATACTGATGTCTGTCTTGTTTTGAAATAACAAATATGATTATTCAATGAGCTCATATTCCCTGCAAGTCACATGTTGGAATAGGACTGAGATCCTCTGTTTTTGGTATCGAGAGCCAGCATTCGGACTTTAAAAAAAAAAAAAAAAAACTGAATTCTGGCATTATAATACTACAGGAAACATGGAATGTTAGAGATTTGTCCACTGGCTGCCCAATTGGATTTAGGGAAATAGTTTTACCATCAACGAAATTAAGAGGGGTGACTCAGGGCCGAGAGTCAGGGGGAATGCTGATATGGTATAGAGCACACCTCATAGACTCAATCACAGATATACAAATCAGAAAAAATAACATCTGGTTAAAAATCCACAAAGACATCGTCTCCACAGACCGTCACATATTCTTGTGTGCTATATACCTTCCCCCAGCTGAGTCCCCCTATTATAATGAAGATACCTTCTCCATCCTGCAGGAGGAGATCAGCCATTTCCAGACAAAAGGGAATGTGTGGCGATCTAAATGCCAGAACTGGAAATGAACCAGACTTTGTCACTACACAGGGAGACAAATATATCACAAACACCAGCCACTCTCTGCCCTCATACCACCTCAGAAACAATTATGACAAATACACAAACAGAAGTGGGAAAAGCCTCCTAGAGCTCTGTCGATCACTGGGCCTGTATATAGGGAACGTTCGTATATGGGGAGACTCTTTTGGTTGTTACACCTTTAATTCTTTCTTGGGCAACAGTACTGTAGACTACTTCATCACAGACATTGACCCAGTGCATCTCAGAGCATTCACAGTCAGTCATCAAACACCTCTGTCAGACCACTGTAATATTACACTGCATTTAAGACAAACTCATAGCAATGAATCACGCAGACAGCCCTCTCATTTACTGAAGCTGCAACCACCCTACAAGTGGACAAATAACAGCACAGAAAATTACCAAAATGCAATAGAAAGTCAAACGATCAAATTATTATTGGACAAATTCATAATGAACACATATTCACAAAATAAATTAGGCATAAATCTGGCACTTAGTGACATAATCAAAATATTCCACCAATCAGCATCCATGTGCAATTTGAAAAATAAATCATCAAAAAGGAAACCAAAAAACCCCAAAGAAATGTGGTTTGACAGCGAGTGCAAAAATATCCGAACAACGGTAAGAAATCTTTCAAATCAAAAACACAGAGATCCTGACAATGAAGAACTCCACTATCAGTATCACGAAGCCCTTAAACTGTTCAAACAAACTCTAAGAGTAAAAAAGGAAGAACACACAGAACAACTATTTCAAGCAATGGAGGAATCAATAAATACTAGTAACTTATGGAACAATTGGAACTCTCTCTATAGACCACAACAGGAAGAACCGGCCATTCAAAACGGGGACATATGGAGGACACACTTTGAAAATCTGTACAAAACAACTGAAACAAATCCTGCTCGAAATGAACTAAAAACTAAATTAGAAATCCTGAAAGAAAAAATTAAAGGCAATCAGAACCCCCTGGATTTTACAACCACAATGAATGAACTTACAGATAGACTTCATGCCTTAAAACCCAACAAGGCATGTGGAATTGATGGAATATTAAATGAAATGATCAAATACACCAACGAAAAATTCAAAACTGCAATAATCAAATTATTCAACATTATTTTGAGAGTAGGATATTTCCCCGACACCTGGAACCAAGGCCTAATTACACCAATCTTTAAACAAGGAGACAAATATGAGCCAAACAATTACAGAGGCATATGTGTCAATAGCAACCTGGGGAAAATATTCTGTTCGATTATTAATATAAGATTGCAAAACTTTCTCAAAACCCACACAATTCTGGACAAAAGTCAAATTGGATTTCTGCCCAAACACAGAGCATCTGACCACATTTACACCCTTCACACGATCATTGATAAACATGTATACCAAAATAACTCCAAAGTCTTCGCTTGCTTTATTGACTTTGAGAAGGCTTTCGACTCGATCTGGCACGAAGGACTCTTCCTAAAACTACTGGAAAATGGGATTGGAGGGAAAACATTTGATTTGATCAGCACCATGTATAAAAATAATACACGTGCTGTAAAAATAGGGAATAAACTAACAGAATTTTTCTCCCAACAAAGAGGAGTCAGACAAGGTTGCCCATTGAGCCCCACTCTATTTAACATTTATATAAATGAACTAGCCAAAGCCTTAAATAATTCCAACGGACTACAGCAGCTCCTCGACGTCGTAGAGACATTCAGTCAAACGTGGGCTCTCAAAATTAACCTCGCAAAAAACAAAATATTGGTTTTTCAAAATAGATCCAGGTGTAGGGAAAATAAATGCATCTTCAGAGCAGGAAACCAAGTCCTCCAACACACCCACGAATACACATATCTGGGACTAAAACTGAGTTCGACAGGGAACTTTAATCTGGCTGTGAATGAACTGAAGGCGAAAGCGATGAGGGTCTTCTACATGATTAAAAATACTATTCGACATGAAATTCCAATTCAAACCTGGCTAAAAATCCTAAAAGCAATAATTGAACCAATTGCTCAGTACGGCAGTGAGGTATGGGGACCTCTAAAAACACAAGAGTTTTCAAAATGGGAAAAAAAGGAAATTGAAACTCTGCATACACAAATTTGTAAAAGCATCCTAAAAGTAAACAGAGCGACACCAAACAACTCTAGCAGAGCTGAATTTGGACAATACCCCTTATTGATCAGTATCCAAAAAAGAGCTGTGAAGTTCTACCAGCACCTGAAGCGCAGTGACCCGAGCTCATACCAGGCCGAAGCCCTGCGGTGTCAGGAGCAGAACCGGCCCCGGAGCGCAGTGACCCGAGCTCATACCAGGCCGAAGCCCTGCGGTGTCAGGAGCAGAACCGGCCCCGGAGCGCAGTGACCCGAGCTCATACCAGGCCGAAGCCCTGCAGTGTCAGGAGCAGAACCGGCCCCGGAGTGCAGTGACCCGAGCTCATACCAGGCTGAAGCCCTGCGGTGTCAGGAGCAGAACCGGCCCCGGAGCGCAGTGACCCGAGCTCATACCAGGCCGAAGCCCTGCGGTGTCAGGAGCAGAACCGGCCCCGGAGTGCAGCGACCCGAGCTCATACCAGGCCGAAGCCCTGCGGTGTCAGGAGCAGAACCGGCCCCGGAGCGCAGTGACCCGAGCTCATACCAGGCCGAAGCCCTGCGGTGTCAGGAGCAGAACCGGCCCCGGAGCGCAGTGACCCGAGCTCATACCAGGCCGAAGCCCTGCAGTGTCAGGAGCAGAACCGGCCCCGGAGCGCAGTGACCCGAGCTCATACCAGGCCGAAGCCCTGCAGTGTCAGGAGCAGAACCGGCCCCGGAGTGCAGTGACCCGAGCTCATACCAGGCCGAAGCCCTGCGGTGTCAGGAGCAGAACCGGCCCCGGATTGCAGCGACCCGAGCTCATACCAGGCCGAAGCCCTGCGGTGTCAGGAGCAGAACCGGCCCCGGAGTGCAGTGACCCGAGCTCATACCAGGCCGAAGCCCTGCAGTGTCAGGAGCAGAACCGGCCCCGGAGTGCAGTGACCCGAGCTCATACCAGGCCGAAGCCCTGCGGTGTCAGGAGCAGAACCGGCCCCGGAGCGTAGTGACCCGAGCTCATACCAGGCCGAAGCCCTGCGGTGTCAGGAGCAGAACCGGCCCCGGAGCGCAGTGACCCGAGCTCATACCAGGCCGAAGCCCTGCAGTGTCAGGAGCAGAACCGGCCCCGGAGCGCAGTGACCCGAGCTCATACCAGGCTGAAGCCCTGCGGTGTCAGGAGCAGAACCGGCCCCGGAGCGCAGTGACCCGAGCTCATACCAGGCCGAAGCCCTGCAGTGTCAGGAGCAGAACCGGCCCCGGAGCGTAGTGACCCGAGCTCATACCAGGCCGAAGCCCTGCGGTGTCAGGAGCAGAACCGGCCCCGGAGCGCAGTGACCCGAGCTCATACCAGGCCGAAGCCCTGCAGTGTCAGGAGCAGAACCGGCCCCGGAGCGCAGTGACCCGAGCTCATACCAGGCCGAAGCCCTGCGGTGTCAGGAGCAGAACCGGCCCCGGAGTGCAGTGACCCGAGCTCATACCAGGCCGAAGCCCTGCGGTGTCAGGAGCAGAACCGGCCCCGGAGCGCAGTGACCCGAGCTCATACCAGGCCGAAGCCCTGCGGTGTCAGGAGCAGAACCGGCCCCGGAGCGCAGTGACCCGAGCTCATACCAGGCTGAAGCCCTGCGGTGTCAGGAGCAGAACCGGCCCCGGAGCGCAGTGACCCGAGCTCATACCAGGCCGAAGCCCTGCGGTGTCAGGAGCAGAACCGGCCCCGGAGCGCAGTGACCCGAGCTCATACCAGGCTGAAGCCCTGCGGTGTCAGGAGCAGAACCGGCCCCGGAGCGCAGTGACCCGAGCTCATACCAGGCCGAAGCCCTGCAGTGTCAGGAGCAGAACCGGCCCCGGAGCGCAGTGACCCGAGCTCATACCAGGCTGAAGCCCTGCGGTGTCAGGAGCAGAACCGGCCCCGGAGCGCAGTGACCCGAGCTCATACCAGGCTGAAGCCCTGCGGTGTCAGGAGCAGAACCGGCCCCGGAGTGCAGTATCACAGCTGATGCTCAAACTACAGCCAGACCAGCACAGCACTCTCTGGCCCAACCAAATTATACAAGGGAGAGAGAGAGAGAGAGAGAGAGAGAGAGAGGGGGGGAGAGAGGGGGAGAGAGAGAGAGAGAGAGAGAGAGAGAGAGAGAGAGAGAGAGAGAGAGAGAGAGAGAGAGAGAGAGAGAGGAGAGAGAGAGGGGTATTAACAGAGGTGTCCTCTTCTTATCTCATTAACTCCGGGAGCAAATCTCTCGGAAAGCTTATGAGAAATCAGATATGCATTATTGAGTGGAGTTTTTATTAAAGGGATAGTTCACTCAAAAAATTTAAATGCTCTCATCATTTACTCGCCCTTCTTCAGAAAACACAAACGACACAAACGAAGATTTCTAGGAAAATAAACGGCCGCGTGAAGCTCCTGCCGCCTGTCATTAAAGGGTTAGTTCACCCAAAAATGAAAATTAAGTCATTAATTACTCACCCCCATGCTGTACCAACCCCGTAAGGCCTTCGTTCGTCTTCGGAACACAAATGAAGATATTTATGATTAAATCTGAGAGGTTTATGACTGCTACATAGGCTCCCTAAGGGACTGACACCGGACGGCCCAGAAAGTCATTAAAGAAAATGTTTAAATATTCCATGTCGCAACAGTGGCTCAACTATAAGTTTATCAAGCGACGAGAATACTTTTTGTGCGAAAAAACAAACAAAAATAACGACTTTATTCGACTATTCCTTTTCTTCCTTGTAGGCCTGAAACGAGACTTCAAGAGATTTCCACGACGCATGCGCGAGAACTGAACTGAAGTAGTTGAAGGAGATCGCAATTCTCGCGCATGCGTCGTGGAAATCTCTTGAAGTCTCGTTTCAGGCCTACAAGGAAGAAAAGGAATAGTCGAATAAAGTCGTTATTTTTGTTTGTTTTTTCGCACAAAAAGTATTCTCGTCGCTTGATAAACTTATAGTTGAGCCACTGTTGCGACATGGAATATTTAAACATTTTCTTTAATGACTTTCTGGGCCGTCAGGATTCATTCCCTTAGGGAGCCTATGTAGCAGTCATGAACCTCTCAGATTTAATCATAAATATCTTCATTTGTGTTCCGAAGACGAACGAAGGTCTTACGGGGTTGGTACAGCATGGGGGTGAGTAATTAATGACTTAATTTTCATTTTTGGGTGAACTAACCCTTTAATGCTAATCAAAGAACAAGAGAAAATCACTCACAGCTCTGGGCTGAGTCATTTTTGTAGCTTTAATCAAAATTAAATTATATTTAATGTATAATATATGCAGTGAAGTGTTTGATAACTGTTCAATTTCTGTACATTTCCAACACATTTATGTTGTTTCTACATTAAATGTGAAATTCATACAATATAAAATATATCAAAACGTTAATGTAAGGTGCGATTAATCGCGATTAATTACAGAAAAATGTGCGATTAATTCGTTACTTTTTTTTTAATCGCACGGCAGCACTAAGTGTAATATTTCTCTCTCTGAACTCCTCTTATTTTGTGTTTTTAGTGATTGTGAAGCGCTTTGGGCAACAAATGTTCCATTCAATGTGCTGTATAAGCGAAATTTCAGTAATTCAACTTAAAAGGTGAAACTAATATATTATATAAACTCATTACATGCAAAGTGAGATATTTCAAGTCTTTATTTGCTGTAATTTTAATGATTATGGATTACAGCTTATGAAAACCTTTTCACAATATTCTAATTTTGACTTTGGGGTTTTCATAAGATAAGCCATAATGATCAAAATTATAACAAATAAAGGCTTGAAATATCTCACTTTGCATGTAATGAGTCTATATAATATATTAGTTTCAGCTTTTAAGTTGAATTACTGAAATAAATGAACTTTTGCATGATATTCAAATTTTTCGAGTTTCACCTGTACTTTTACAGTATTACTGATCTAATAAATGCAGCATTGGTGAGAGACTTCTTTCAAAAACATTTTTTAAAAATCTTACCGACACAAATAGTTTTATAGTGTCATACTGACTTCCTAAGCAGGGTTATTTACACAGCCATCTTTATACATCAGGTCATTCACACACACACACACACAGCAAAGCCTGTCTATCCAACACACCCGAAATAAACTCCCGTGAACTGGTCCTCAGGTTAAGTGTCGAGGATAAACCCTCAGTCAGGACTTGTTTTGGTGTTTAGAGGAAAACGAGAAGCTCTGAAACTCGGCCCTCCAGAGACACGAAGCGGCTGTGTGTGAAGCTTCTGAAGTGTGAACGCCTAATGTGTAGAGAGGAACACCAGACAGACATTCACAGGTTGACTTCCCTGAAGAGTGTAAACAAGATGGCAAAACACGGCTGTGTTTGTTTGAGCCGGCCGACACGTGGACTTCAGCGGGATTAACCCCAGCGGGATTAACCCGAGCGAGAGGAGCTGACGACTCGCACACGTTCTCCATCGTTTCAGTGCATTATCACAGATCGAGTGGATTATTGCGCTGGGCAAAATAAAATGATTTTTCGATTAATCGATTCAAAATCGATTCTCAAAGGCCACGAATCCATTTTTTCCCATCACCCAAAAGCCAGTGTTAGTGTTCCTCCACTGCCTCCATGTTACAGCGAATGCTGGGAGATTTTATCTTTGTTTTATCTTAAACATAAAATAACCGGATCCTGTTTGATCAAAGCATGCGACTCCAATTTTCAGCAACAATTTTTCATCTTGCATCAAAATCCTGTCTATTCATCGTATGCATTTGAAATATAGAGTTGGCTTCTGTTTTAATGTGCCCAAGTGTACCTAAAATAAAAAGAGTTTAATATACAGGTTTGTGGCTCTTAATTTCTTTTTATTATTTAATCACTTGTAAACTTATGTTCATACAAATTCTGACAGAATTGCGTGATATAAGGTTACAATTGCGTGTTATAAAGTCAGAATTGCGTGTTATAAAGTCAGAATCGTGTGTTATAAAGTCAGAATCGTGTGTTATAAAGTCAGAATCGTGTTATAAAGTCAGAATCGTGTGTTATAAAGTAAGAATTGTGTGTTATAAAGTAAGAATTGTGTTATAAAGTCAGAATTGCGTGTTATAAAGTCAGAATTGTGTGTTATAAAGTCAGAATTGAGTTATAAAGTCAGAATTGTGTGTTATAAAGTAAGAATTGTGTGTTATAAAGTAAGAATTGTGTTATAAAGTCAGAATTGCGTGTTATAAAGTAAGAATTGTGTGTTATAAAGTCAGAATCGTGTGTTATAAAGTAAGAATTGTGATATAAAGTCAGAATTGTGTGTTATAAAGTAAGAATTGTGATATAAAGTCAGAATTGTGTGTTATAAAGTAAGAATTGTGTGTTATAAAGTCAGAATCGTGTGTTATAAAGTAAGAATTGTGATATAAAGTCAGAATTGTGTGTTATAAAGTCAGAATTGCGTGTTATAAAATCAGAATCGTGTGTTATAAAGTAAGAATTGTGTTATAAAGTCAGAATTGCGTGATATAAAGTCAGAATTGCGTTATATAGTCACAATTGTGTGTTATAAAGTAAGAATTGAGTTATAAAGTCAAAATTGTGTGTTATAAAGTCAGAATTGCGTGTTATAAAGTAAGAATTGTGTTATAAAGTCAGAATTGCGTTATATAGTCACAATCGTGTGTTATAAAGTCAGAATTGTGTTATAAAGTCAGAATTGCGTGTTATAAAGTAAGAATTGTGTTATAAAGTCAGAATTGCGTGATATAAAGTCAGAATTGCGTTATATAGTCACAATCGTGTGTTATAAACTCGCAATTGCGAGAAATAGTCAGAATTGTGAGTTTATATCAAGCAATTTGACTTTCTTGCAATTCAGACTTTATAACACAATTTTGACTTTATAACACACGATTCTGACATTATAACACAATTCTGACTTTATACCACACGATTCTGACTTTATAACTCAATTCTTACTTTATAACACAATTCTGACTTTATAACATAATTCTGACTTTATAACACGCAATTCTGACTTTATAACACAATTCTGACTTCATAACACGCAATTCTGACTTTATAAAACACAATTGTGACTTTTTCTTGCAATTCTGACTTCATAACACGCAGTTCTGCCTTTATAACTCACAATTCTGACTATTTCTCGCAATTGCGAGTCTATAACACACGATTGTGACTATATAACGCAATTCTGACTTTATATCAAGCAATTCTGACTTTATAAAACACAATTGTGACTTTTTCTTGCAATTCTGACTTTATAACACGCAATTCTGACTTTATAACACACAATTTTGACTTTATAACTCAATTCTTACTTTATAACACACAATTGTGACTATATAACGCAATTCTGACTTTATATCACGCAGTTCTGCCTCATGTACAATGGCAGACATTTGGTGCTGTTAGTGTTGCAGGAATGCTCCTGTCCTCCACTCACCTGAGCAAGGGTCTTGTAGCTGCTGGGAATCCTCCTCACGGCCATGGCCCCGAGAGCACACATGAACGCGGAGGAGAAGAGGATGACGCTGAACACCAGGAGCCAGGGCAGAGAGCAGAGGTAACACGAGCCGCCGGCCGAGGTGCACACCAGCACATGAAGAGCGGATCCCAGCACACACAGCAGACAGAAGGGCAGCGAGAGCAGAGACGAGGCCAGCGGGACGTCCACCACCGCATCCCTGCTCAGCGCCTCCGGCATCGCCAGCACCAGCAGGAGCAGCACCTGAGAAACACAAGCCGTGTTTACTAATGCTGGGTACTAGGAGACTACATAGAGCTTAGATCGGGCACAAAAAATCAAGCCCGACCCTACCCGAGCCCGTGCACGTTGTGTCCGAGCCCGGCCCGACACATTAACCGTAATTATGAGCCCGATTTAAACCCGACCATTTTTTAATACGTGGGTCCTTATAACTGACGTTCTCAACTACTTTCTCCCGCCCGCAACATTTATGTTTTGTCCCGCTCGCAAAAGCCCGCAAATAGACTTTTTTTTCTATACCTCCAAATACTTCCAAGTTAGCCTACGTGTCGCCACCATACACATCAGCATACATGCTCCTGATCAATTATTTGTTATTAAAGTATTAACACACAAACCACTGTTAAAGGCACAATATGTAGGGTTTTTTTTCGCCACAAGAGGGCGCAGTTTCCAACAATAACAAAGGCGTATGTTTATGACGCAGTGACGAGCTGAATGATGGGACTTGCTGTCAAGCTGATGGATAATGTTTATGGATGAGTGCAAACATTCATGTTTTTTAACATTACAGTGGTATGAAGCAGGTCGCGATTGCTAAAGAGACAGATATCACACGCGAGTCCCGTGGATATAAAGGAATAAGGACATTTAATTGTACCGAACTACCCGCAAGTGCTGGATTAACGTTACTCACACAGGTCAGTTTACTGGACGAATTAAACTTGTGAGGTAAGGCAGCGCTGCTTCACGTGGTCTAACGTTACACTATCACACTAAACGGCATTTAAATGTGTGTTGAAAGTTCAAATGTTATACTACGTGTTAGTTCGTTTGCAATATGAAACTAGCAGTAAGCTAGATCAACATTAGAATAACATCTGACCATATTCTAACATTTCATAATGTTGAGCTAACGTTATATAACATTGATTTGTTTTATGTAGATTTGCTCACCTGTCTAATAAAGCTGTCAAGTCGTGACTCGTGAAGCTCTCGGCATCTCAAAAACGCCACGCTGATATTGATCCTTATTTTAGTTCTCCTTGTTTGTCCCAAAGTCTGCTTGCCATGGTCTATGTTTGAAAGAAACAAGAACTGTGTGCCACTAAACGTACGCAGTTGTCCACGTCTGTCGCCATGGTTACGTCATGGCTATGGCAGTATGAACGGAAACCCCGGATATGCGTCATTGACAGGCGAATTTTTTTTCTGGGACGGCCACTTATTTAAAATGGGAATTTCTCTGAAATAAAAAATCTTTGGAGACTTTGGGGATATTGTAAGTACACAACTGCAGGAAACATATCACACTGTGCACGTGATTTTTGGATATTTTATTACAAAATGCCTATATATTGTACCTTTAATTTAACATAAAAGCAAGCAGCTACTGCGTGCATGGTTTGCATGACTGAATGCGCGCAAAGTGCGCTCTCTTAATAATTCCTAAAAAGCTGACAGTTCATCGCGATCTCACACATCTCTGTTATTATCAATGAAGCTGACTGCACAATGAATCTTTCATAATATCCACACTTTGTTTGTTAAAATTAGAGGATTTGCCAGCATACAGAACTCAGCACTGAACAAAAAGTCAGTTGTGAGCGGTGAGGGGAGTCTATCGTAAATGCTTCTGATTGGCCATTATTGCGTTCAAGAAATCAACACATATGTCTGTGATTGGCTACATCGCTCAACGCTGCAGACATGTTATGAATAGAAACTCTGGCCTGTAAATCGTTTCTATTTTGTTTTAGTTGTTCTTGTTGGTTTTCTTATTATTAGTTTTTATGTTTTATTCATAGATACACTGTCTGTCACAGTCACATGAGTTTTATGCTTATTTAAGACATAACCGACTGTTTACGAGTATACTAACCAAGATCGGAATTTTGACACAATTGTGTGTGTTTTTTCTTGTTAAAGTGATGCAATTTGCTTGGCTTGCGCAACCCAATTTGAGAGACGAGAGAGTGAGAGAAGACGCAAAAAACGAAACGAAACAATATCCAATTAGAAAGCAATCTAAAGCCGCCTTTCCACTGCACACGACAAACGACAGCCGTTGGACCGGAAGTCATTCATTTCCAATGGAGAGTCGTACGGGAGCTGCGGGGAGTTCCGATCATATGAGTATGCGGAAAATTCGTATCCGATTTGAGCTTTGGATCCGTTGAAATATCTGAACTTCTGCGGCTAGACCGTATGCGACCGGACGACCGGATGTGATGTATTCTAATCAAAACTATGAGCGTGAGGCTAGAATTACCAATATTTCAACTCTTTAATGTTATTCTGTAAACGCTATTCTGTAAAATGTCGGTTATTTATAATTATGGCAGAAAAAGATATTTTAAAATTCTTAAATCAATATTTATATTGATTAGCTCTGTAAAATCCATTGTTTTTATTGTAGATGTATTGAGGGTCATTTGTTTTGTGTGGATATATTTATGCATGCATTACATTCATCATTAATTTTACCATTGTGAAAAGCCGAGGGTAACGGTTGGTTCACGACCAATTTCAAAGTTCCGTGCGACTGACACTAGGGGGCGAAATGCGACAATCGTATGCGAATGTCGTGTGCAGTGGAAAGGCAGACGGACGCATAGCAAACGGCGCAGCACAACGTTAAAAGGATTTGAACGGCAGAGATGGAGGAGGAACAGGACTCACTAAAGGAGCAAAACGGTTAAATCTAGGATTTTTTGTCCTCATGTTTGTGGTCTCTCACATTTTGAAAATCTTATAAGATTTAAAAAATCTTTGAGTGTGTACCCAGCATTAAAGGGCTCATCGGATGCCCAATTTTCCACAAGTTGGTGTGATTCTTTAGGGTGTTCATGTAACGTTTTTCTAACATACAATTCCTCAATGATTGTGTAAAACTCTGTTCACAGCGACCCGTTTCGATGCATGTCTCTATAAATGATAATGAAGTCCTGGGACACTCTTTTCAACACACTGTGCTTTGGGACACACTTATTCTAATCCCACACACGGTTTAGGATGGATAGTGTGAACACTGAGACGCAGGGAAAGAGCTTTTAGATTACACACAGGACGGGCTCTGTTTATATTAGCATCTGTCTTGGGTGATGCCATCACAAACGCTCATTCGAGACCGATAGCGGCTGGTATGTATTAAAGAAGCTGTAAGTGATTTTCAGGGAATATCTATCGAGTGAATTATGTGCCATAATTAAAAAAACAAATCCAGCATTTTGCAAACAAACTCGATCTGCTTTGCAAAGGAAAACTCGACTCGCAAACAAACAGAAAGCAATGTGCAAATACAATTTGAGCGGAAATGCAGTAGTAGTTTTTGATGTAGTAATGAAGAACTTCAAGTGAGCTTTAAGTAATCAATGAAAAAGCAAAGTTAAATCCCCATATGGTGGAACTCGAAAAATTTGAATATGGTGCAAAAGTTCATTTATTTCAGTAATTCAACTTAAAAGGTGAAACTAATATATTATATAGACTCATTACATGCAAAGTGAGATATTTCAAGCCTTTATTTGTTATAATTTTGATGATTATGGATTACAGCTTATGAAAACCCCAAAGTCAAAATTAGAATATTGTGAAAAGGTTTTCATAAGCTGTAATCCATAATAATCACAATTATAACAAATAAAGGCTTGAAATATCTCACTTTGCATGCGAGATATTTCTGATACATTTTCTTTTATCTGTCAGCATAAGTCTGCCAGATTGTGTTAAAACTTTAATTGATTTTTAATGATAACTCATAAACCTTTAATGTCAGCCCTACAGTGAGGATGGTAATAGATGAAATTTGCTGAAGCCATTCAGCTTGCATTATTTCAACTTGTTTTTTACAATAATAAAATGTTTAACAGCGGAATTTCTAAAAAACTACATTACCCATGATTCTTCAGAGACATTCCACCAAACAAGCAAAACGTACCAATATGATGTTTGTAGATATACACTGTAAATGTATGTTTTGCATTAAACTTAAAATACGTTGTTTTTGTATATATAATCAATATTTTTTAATGAGTAGTTTTATATTCTCTATTGTTTTCATTCGTCTTTGTCTGAATTTTGACTTTGGGGTTTTCATAAGCTGTAAGCCATAATCATCAAAATTATAACAAATAAAGGCTTGAAATATCTCACTTTGCATGTAATGACTCTATATAATATATTAGTTTCACCTTTTAAGTTGAATTACTGAAATAAATGAACGTTTGCACGATATTCTAATCTTTTGAGTTTCACCTGGATATAATTTTTTTTTTACGGCTCAACAACCATAAAAAAAAAAAACTGTTTTGAAAAATAAAAAAATGAAAGGAAAAAAAAAAGGCTCAAAACCCGTAAATGATCCGAACCGTGAATTTTGTGATCCGTTCCACCCCTAAGCGTGTGTTGCACAGCACTGAGGCTTATGGGAAATTAATGATGGGATTTGTCTCCAGCGACATCACGACATGCATTCATAAACAACCCCAAAGAAAGACTCGTTTTTGACTCGGGAACACAAGTGTCAGGAGGAAGTCTCAATCAGCTTTTTTCAACTGCAATGACTCATGAATATCTCAAGCTCTGGGAGATGTGTGATAAAAGGGGCTTTAAAGGACGACACACACTGATGTGTCCTTGCCTCCGACTCCCAACAATACACCGCCAGTCGAACACACTCGCTCTCTTCTCGTCCCCCATCCGCTTCGGCTGTCTTCGCTGACATCTCCACGGGATGTTACATTTGCGCTGTGAAAAAGTGACATAAAAAAACAAAACCTCAAGAAAGTTCTCTCTCAGAAGTCGAGCTCGGGGGGTCAAAACACGCGCCGTTAATATTTAACCGAGAAAAGACACACACTGCCGATCGTCTGAGATAAGAGCTTGTGGAGACTAGATTAGACGAGGCCGGAATACACGACAGAGAGATAATCCAGCTGAAAGAAACTGCACAAATATAGGGAACATTTATGTATATGTATACTGTAAAAACTGTGAAATATTATTATATGTGCATGTACAGGTGAAACTCGAAAAATGAGAATATGGTGCAAAAGTTAATTAATTTCAGTGATTCAACTTAAAAGGTGAAACTAATATATTATATAGACTCATTACATGCAAAGTGAGATATTTCAAGCCTTTATTTGTTATAATTTTGATGATTATGGCTTATCTTATGAAAACCCCAAAGTCAAAATTAGAATATTGTGAAAAGGTTTTCATAAGCTGTAATCCATAATCATCACAATTATAACAAATAAAGACTTGAAATATCTCACTTTGCATGTAATGAGTCTATATACTATATTATAAGTTATTTTTATTACCAGAAAAAACACAACACAGAATTAGTGTGAATATTTTTTCATATAGTTTTTTTTTTAAATGTTGTATAAGTTTAATGATTCATAATACATGATTTCAATTAATTAGACATGCTTTTTGATTGCTAAAAAATTTACACCACGTATCCGTAACACGCCCGCTCACAACACTAGCACTGAGCTAACTGTGTTTATTCCAGGAGTTTGGACAGGACGAGTCGTCCCCGAGGAGGTCAGGCCGATTTGTTTCACAGCTGTACCTTGTGTTTTTCAATCCCGTCCGAATTGAACACGTGTGTGTTTTTCTCACACAGCCAGTGTAAAGATTACAGAGCGCCAGTAATTGCCCAGTGTTTCTGAACCCTCTGGAGTCCGCCAACACGGCTCAGAAAGGAATAGATGTTGTGGTTCTTTTCCACAACTCTCTCCTCGTTTATTTTGACCTTTGTTTTGTCCAACAGCTAAAGCTAATTGGTGCACTTCATTACGGCGTGGACCTTTTGCCAGCGTGCCGAGTGAAGCTGGCACATCGGTCGTGCGATTGATCAAGCACGTAAACTCAGATTCTTGTGGTCAGCACTATTTCAGTTTTGTTAGCAATTTACATTCAGAAAAAGTTTTTAGGTCACAATTAAAAAAAAAAAAAAAAGCTGCTGATCATATAATCATGCATTTTAAAAATCTGAATCAACTTTTTAAATGGAAGGAGAAAATGATTATCATATTTTGCCATTGACGTGTGTGTGTAATCGGATTCTGCGTGCGGAAGGAAGGAAGGGCGGAAGGAAGGAAGGGCGGAAGGAAGGGCGGAAGGAAGGGCGGAAGGAAGGAAAGAAGGAAGGAAGGGCGGAAGGAAGGAAGGAAGGGCGGAAGGAAGGAAGGAAGGGCGGAAGGAAGGAAGGAAGGAAGGGCGGAAGGAAGGAAGGAAGGAAGGGCGGAAGGAAGGAAGGGCGGAAGGAAGGAAGGAAGGGCGGAAGGAAGGAAGGGCGGAAGGAAGGAAGGGCGGAAGGAAGGAAGGGCGGAAGGAAGGAAGGGCGGAAGGAAGGAAGGAAGGGCGGAAGGAAGGAAGGGCGGAAGGAAGGAAGGGCGGAAGGAAGGAAGGAAGGAAGGAAGGAAGGAAGGAAGGGCGGAAGGAAGGGCGGAAGGAAGGAAGGAAGGAAGGAAGGAAGGAAGGAAGGAAGGAAGGGCGGAAGGAAGGGCGGAAGGAAGGAAGGAAGGAAGGGCGGAAGGAAGGAAGGGCGGAAGGAAGGAAGGAAGGGCGGAAGGAAGGAAGGAAGGGCGGAAGGAAGGAAGGAAGGAAGGGCGGAAGGAAGGAAGGAAGGAAGGGCGGAAGGAAGGAAGGAAGGAAGGAAGGGCGGAAGGAAGGGCGGAAGGAAGGAAGGAAGGAAGGAAGGGCGGAAGGAAGGAAGGAAGGAAGGGCGGAAGGAAGGAAGGAAGGAAGGAAGGGCGGAAGGAAGGGCGGAAGGAAGGAAGGAAGGAAGGAAGGGCGGAAGGAAGGGCGGAAGGAAGGAAGGAAGGGCGGAAGGAAGGAAGGAAGGGCGGAAGGAAGGAAGGAAGGGCGGAAGGAAGGGCGGAAGGAAGGAAGGGCGGAAGGAAGAAAGGAAGGGCGGAAGGAAGGAAGGGCGGAAGGAAGAAAGGAAGGAAGGAAGGGCGGAAGGAAGAAAGGAAGGGCGGAAGGAAGGAAGGGCGGAAGGAAGGAAGGGCGGAAGGAAGAAAGGAAGGGCGGAAGGAAGGAAGGAAGGGCGGAAGGAAGGAAGGGCGGAAGGAAGGGCGGAAGGAAGGAAGGGCGGAAGGAAGGAAGGAAGGGCGGAAGGAAGAAAGGAAGGGCGGAAGGAAGGAAGGAAGGGCGGAAGGAAGGGCGGAAGGAAGGAAGGGCGGAAGGAAGGAAGGAAGGGCGGAAGGAAGGAAGGGCGGAAGGAAGGAAGGGCGGAAGGAAGGAACGGCGGAAGGAAGGAAGGAAGGAAGGGCGGAAGGAAGGAAGGAAGGGCGGAAGGAAGGAAGGAAGGAAGGAAGGAAGGAAGGGCGGAAGGAAGGGCGGAAGGAAGGAAGGGCGGAAGGAAGGGCGGAAGGAAGGAAGGGCGGAAGGAAGAAAGGAAGGGCGGAAGGAAGGAAGGAAGGAAGGAAGGGCGGAAGGAAGGGCGGAAGGAAGGAAGGGCGGAAGGAAGGGCGGAAGGAAGGAAGGGCGGAAGGAAGGAAGGAAGGGCGGAAGGAAGGAAGGGCGGAAGGAAGGGCGGAAGGAAGGAAGGGCGGAAGGAAGGAAGGAAGAGCGGAAGGAAGGAAGGAAAGAAGGATGGATGATGGATGGATGGATGGATGGATGGATGATGGATGGATAGAGGAATGGATGATGGATGGATAGAGGAATGGATGATGGATGGATGGATGGATTGAAGTTCAGGAGTTTCTTTAAGACTTACTTTTTTATCTTAATATAAGACATAAAGAAGATATTTTTGTTTACATTTTATTTTGTTTTTCACTGCTAAAACTAATATAATTTGCCTTAATAATGTGGATAAATAAAAAAACAATGGTTTAAATTATATATATATATTAGGAAATTTTAAGTAAAATAAATAAAGTTCAGAGTAAAATATAGTGTAAAATGTATCTTTATGCTCAGCAAGGCTGCATTTATTATATTAAAAAACAGTAAAAATTTTGAAATATTTGTATAATGTAAATCATCTGTTTTCTATGTGAATATACAGTAAAGTGTAATTTATTCCTGTGATCAAAGCTGAATGTTCAGCATCATTACTCCAGTCTTCAGTGTCACATGATCCTTCAGAAATCACTCTAATATGAGGATCTGATGCTCAAGAAACACTTATGATTATTATCAATGTTGAAAACAGTTGAGCCGCTTCATATTTTTGTGGAAACTGTCATACATTTTATATCAAAAGAACCGGATTTATTTTTGTTTTTAATTTACTGTCTCTTTAGATAAATGTAATGCTCTTGCTGAATGAAAGTGTTAATTAATTTCATTTAAATAAATTATATATTTAAATTAGCATTTAAATTATATATCCACCATTTGCCACTGAAAATATATGAGCACAACTAGTTTTTTAGGCTAGCTAAGGATTACAGAGGAATACATTAGAATTTATATTTTGTATTAAGCCTATTTGTATACCATTTGTTAAATATTATTTTAATGTCTTTCTGGTCTACTGTAAATATGTGGAGAGATTTATGTATCTGGTACCCGACTGTGCCTCGATTGAACAAGTGTCTATATATATTTCTATTTCGTTCCTTTTCTCCCATCAAAAATGATATTTCTCCCATTGACGGAGGATTATTGTGAGTATTGTGAGATTACTGCAGCCTCTCGTCTCCTTCACAGCCTCACCCTGCCAACTCATTATGAGCTTAATTACTCCCTCTCTTCTCTCTAATTAACAATAAAGAGCTCGCACGCCCTCGCAGCGGAGCTCAGATCTCCAGAGCTCTTCCTCCAGCCGGATTTACACTCTTTCTGTGGGATCAAAACTGACCCTGTTTGCTCTCCTAATACCTGTTCCTGGAGTTGTTCTGCATGACTCATCAATAGTTCATCAATATGTGAGAAACCACTTTGGTGTTTCAGTCCTGGAGGCGGGGAGACCGACACGGAGAACACAGACGTTTAAATTGTCATATTTCACTGTACTTTTTTTTAATGTATTTTTGTGAAAATAATTGCAGCCTATAGTGAGCAGAAGAGACTTCTTTCAAATATAGACTTTATGGATGCCATCCATCCCATATTATGCAATCTGTCCATCCATCCATCCCATATTATGCAATCTGTCCATCCATCCCATATTACGCAATCTGTCCATCCATCCAATCCCATATTATGCAATCTGTCCATCCATCCATCCATCCCATATTATGCAATCTGTCCATCCATCCATCCCATATTATGCAATCTGTCCATCCATCCCATATTATGCAATCTGTCCATCCATCCCATATTATGCAATCTGTCCATCCATCCCATATTACGCAATCTGTCCATCCATCCAATCCCATATTATGCAATCTGTCCATCCATCCATCCATCCCATATTATGCAATCTGTCCATCCATCCCATATTATGCAATCCATCCATCCAGCCCATATTATGCAATCTGTCCATCCATCCATCCCATATTATGCAATCTGTCCATCCATCCATCCATCCCATATTATGCAATCTGTCCATCCATCCATCCATCCATCCATCCATCCAATATTATGCAATCTGTCCATCCATCCAATCCCATATTATGCAATCCATCCATCCATCCATTCCATCCATCCATCCCATATTATGCAATCTGTCCATCCATCCATCCATCCATCCAATATTATGCAATCTGTCCATCCATCCAATCCCATATTATGCAATCTGTCCATCCATCCATCCCATATTATGCAATCTGTCCATCCATCCATCCATCCATCCAATATTATGCAATCTGTCCATCCATCCATCCATCCATCCATCCATCCATCCCATATTATGCAATCCATCCATCCATCCATCCATCCATCCATCCCATATTATGCAATCTGTCCATCCATCCATCCATCCAATATTATGCAATCTGTCCATCCATCCAATCCCATATTATGCAATCCATCCATCCATCCATCCATCCATCCCATATTATGCAATCTGTCCATCCATCCATCCATCCAATATTATGCAATCTGTCCATCCATCCATCCCATATTATGCAATCTGTCCATCCATACATCCCATATTATGCAATCTGTCCATCCATCCCATATTATGCAATCTGTCCATCCATCCATCCCATATTATGCAATCTGTCCATCCATCCAATCCCATATTATGCAATCTGTCCATCCATCCATCCCATATTATGCAATCTGTCCATCCATCCATCCATACATCCCATATTATGCAATCTGTCCATCCATCCAATCCCATATTATGCAATCCGTCCATCCATCCATCCATCCATCCATCCATCCATCCCATATTATGCAATCTGTCCATCCATTAAATATGTAATCTGTCCATCCATCTCATATTATGCAATCTGTCCATCCATCCATCCATCTGTCCATCCAATATGAGAACCGTTCTCTCCTTCTATTTAAAAAGTTGATTGTGTAATTTAAAATGCGTGATTATATGGTAAGCAGCTGTTTTTTATTGTGACCTGAAAACTGTTATTAATTGTGATATTTCACTATTTTTTTACTGTATTTTTGATCAAATAATTGCAGCCTAGGTGAGCAGAAGAGACTTCTTACAAATGTTATCGACCCCAAACTGTTGAACGTCAGAGTATATCAGTAAAACTAACTAGATGAGCCTAATTATACAGGATTTCGCTGGTTGTAAGATAATTGTAAGAAAATATATACTTATGCACATCCTATTTTAAGGCTTTAAGCTCTGAAAACACAAATCACTGGAGACCCAGCAAATACACATCTCTTCCAATCCTCTGAGGAACTGAGACGGGGTTCTGGATGACCTCAAACCTCCTGACATTCTCCGGTCCTCATCCCAGTGGACACAGTGTCCTTTAGATCTCATTGACCGGATGAGGGATCGACCGTTTGGAGACTGTAGTACTTCAATAATGGATTGCACTTAGCAAACACAACTGTTGAACTGCGGCTGGAAAAGGTCTTTAGCTCACACACACACACACACACACACACACACACACACACACACACACACACACATAGTATACAGGTGAAACTCGAAAAATTAAAATATCATGCAAAAGTTCATTTATTTCAGTAATTCAACTTAAAAGGTGAAACTCATATATTATATAGACTCATTACATGCAAAGTGAGATATTTCAAGCCTTTATTTGTTATAATTTTGATGATTATGGATTACAGCTTATGAAAACCCCGAAGTGATAAAATAAAACAAAATTCTGTATCAAAATTTATAGGCAAGAAAAGTAGTTTGTTTAGGCTGGGTTGTATGAATTATAAACCTGCGCACATATTTTAAAAAGCACATAACTATAGAATCAATTCTGAATGAGCATGTGAACGCCGTCAGCGTTAATCACAGGTTCGCGTTTAAAAGTGTGATCATTTCACTGGAGGCGAATCAATCAAAGTTAACTTTAGCTGGAAATAACATTATTCAAGAACCGCTATAAAGCCAAAACAATCTGTTACCTTAAATTATATGTTTATCTCTGTAAAGCTGCTTTGAAACAATCCATTGTTAAAAGCGCTATATAAATGAAGATAAAAAAAAAAAAAAAACCCAAAGTCAAAATTAGAATATTGTGAAAAGGTTTTCATAAGCTGTAATCCATAATCATCACAATTATAACAAATAAAGGCTTGAAATATCTCACTTTGCATGCGAGATATTTCTGATACATTTTCTTTTATCTGTCAGCATAAGTCTGCCAGATTGTGTTAAAACTTTAATTGATTTTTAATGATAATTCATAAACCTTTAATGTCAGCCCTACAGTGAGGATGGTAATAGATGAAATTTGCTGAAGCCATTCAGCTTGCATTATTTCAACTTGTTTTTTACAATAATAAAATGTTTAACAGCGGAATTTCTAAAAAACTACATTACCCATGATTCTTCAGAGACATTCCACCAAACAAGCAAAACGTACCAAAATTTTGATTGCTTTCATTTTGATTGCCTTCATTTTGATTGCCTTCATTTTGATTGCCTTCATTTTGATTGCCTTTATTGCGTGGCTATTATTTGTACTCATGTTTATGTTGTTTCATTTTATTTTATTTTGCGCCTCATGTGATTATTTTTCTGTACAGCACTTTTGGTCAACTTTGGTTGTTTAAAAGTGCTTAACAAATAAAGTTGGATTGGATTGGAAAATAGCTCTTTAGCTCCGCCCACTTCCATGAAGCACTGCAATGACATAATCGAATGTCTCTCGGCACTCAAAATACTGAAATGTTTGAATATATAATGTATATGTTGCATTAAACTTAAAATACATTGTTTTTGTATATATAATCAATATGTTTTAATGAGTAGTTTTATATTCTCTATTGTTTTCATTCGTCTTTGTCTGAATATCAAATAGTTTTTCCTTCTAATCAAAGTTTGTGATGTGATTTTCTCACACACTGTTTCTCCACCAGAGAATGTTTCCTTGTTGGAGGCGGGTCTCTTTGGGGACGGTCTCTTTAAGGTCTGCTTGTGTAAAGTCTTCTTCTCATGAGGTCAAGCGCATGAATGAACATCATTCAGACTCTGTGTGTCTCCTGATGACCAACTGCACATAACACAACACACATTCGCCG
>CM060604.1:1592463-1597463 GCA_030578255.1 Tiaroga cobitis
CTCTAAATGTTGCCTAGTACTGTCCTGCGAGCGCGAGCTCTTGCTTTCTCCCCTGCCGTCACTCTCTCTCTCTGCGTCTCCCCTGTTCAGTGAGTGTCTGAGAGGAGCGCACGGCCGCTGACAGACGCGAATGAGCTGTGTTTTTTCCACGGACTTATCACTTATATGCTTTTCTTTTGTTTTATATTTAAAGAATTTATTGACCAATTCAATTTCCTTTCTTTTCTTGTGCTTATTACTTGTAACACTCACTATCACAGAGCTTTAGTTCATCCGGTTCCCGAACTCTCTCAATTCAGATAATGTTCCACATAGGCTTATAAAAAATGTAGTCATTCACTAGGCTATATCATAGCTACTCGTTCTGTTGTCAAAAAAAGGAAATGAGAATGCTTTATTTGACATTCGGCTATATTATATTATATTATATTATATTAAATAAAGCATTAATTTAGAGAGAAAACACATTAGGCAGACAGAGCGGAAGTACTGCGCAATGCCGTCATTGATATGCTAATTGAGGTATGACGCCATCTAGCGACATTTAGCGACTTTTAGGCAAGGCGTTAACTACTTTCCTTTGAAAATAGTTGGCAACAGTGCTTGCAAGTACAAATGACTCATTTTAAGGCGACTTTTTTAACGAAGTGGCTAAAAAAGGCTAAAAAATAACAAGTTTATGCTTTAAATCAGTCGAACTCACTCACTCTCTCTGGCTGAATTACTCAGAGTGGTTTTTGAAATTGCATTACTTTTGTCACGTCCAACTCAAAAAGAAGAAAAATAAGGCTCAAAGTGCAGCTTTGTTTGGTCAAACTCTCTGTGCGAATCACTGACTACAACTACTGACGACTGATGATGACGATGAGGCGACGGCAGCCATATTGCGATTGCAATATGATTATGATTATGATTACAATAGCCATTACAGCAATAAACCACACATGTGAAACCTGTGAATCTTTAACATTTCTTTAAATATATTTATGATCCACATTTGTCTTGCTTCATCTAGTGTGCAATGCATTCTTTTTAAAGAATAAATGTGATGCGGTCCAAAAGAAGGTGTTTGTTGTAGATATCATAATTATATTTGGCATGCCTTGAAACGCTGGCTATGTTTTGAAACCGCTCCAGTGTGTTATGAAGCGGCCGTTGCATGAGACGCAGGTGTTTTACAGCCGACACACACTACGATCCTCCACAGAACAACGGGAAACAAACCCGACCGGGAATGAGACACACGTGGCGCTCTGAAATGCGAGAGCAATTTAAAAAGCCTTAGGAATAAACAGGGATCTTCTATTTACGGTGTTTCAGCTCAACTACTGGCATACACTAACAGTTTGTTGAGCAAGTTGACATGAAACTGAAGTTGTGCTCGTCTTTTCTTCTCTATTGTGTCGTATATCCCGAGTGAAACGCTTCTGGAACAAGGACAAATGTGGGCGGGGCTTGATTGTGTCTGTGTGGATTTTGATTGGATGGTTGTGGTTTGCTATTGGCTGATCTCATGTGAGTGACAGGTTATAGCTCCGCCCACATCATCAGAGAAGAGATGCTGCGAGAGGAAGATATTCTCATTCAAGATTATTAAAACAGTAATGATGTGCACTGATAAATCATTTATGCAATATTCCACACGCAAAAACAAGAATTGTCCATTTTGAATTATTGTCCATTTTGAATTATTATTAGCTGATATTTTGATAATATTAGCATCAGCCAATAACAATACCTGATGATTGGTTGACAATAGAGTTAGTTTTCACTGGTATTGGTATATATATCAATCTGTGCATTATAATATGGTTATTACTCAACAATAGCGTAAAGAAATATTAAATAATTATACAGGTGAAACACAGGTGAAACTCGAAAAATTTGAATATGGTGCAAAAGTTCATTTATTTAATGAACTTTAATGATTTATATAAAGTGAGATATTTCAAGCCTTTATTTGTTATAATTGTGATGATTATGGATTACAGCTTATGAAAACCCCAAAATCAATATTAGAATATTGTGAAAAGGTTTTCATAAGCTGTAATCCATAATCATCACAATTATAACAAATAAAGGCTTGAAATATCTCACTTTGCATGTAATGAGTCTATATAATATATTAGTTTCACCTTTTAAGTTGAATTACTGAAATAAATGAACTTTTGCACCATATTCTAGTTTTTCACGTTTCACGTGTACTGTAGAAAAGTGCTTATTCTGATTCAAGATTAGGAGACACACATTCAGCTACATGAGTAACAACATATCTATACATTATCTATTTATCTCTATACATTAAAGGTGCTCTAAGCGATGTCGGGTGACGTCACTTCTTGTTGACGTTTAAAGTATTGTCAAACAAAACGGAGGCTAGCTAGACCCTCCCTCCTCCTCATCCGCGCACTAACCCCCCAAACCCCGCCCCCAAGCCCTTCTTGTCGGTGATTGGCTGGAACTGTTTGTCATGTTTCGTGGAGCGGGTTGGCCCAGTTTGTTTTTGTTGCTGTTTGTGGAGCCTGGGCTGTCTACAGAGATCGCGTTTCTTTACAGTGTGTTCAGGGGACAGGCAGCCAGCGGATAGTGAGGAGATGTTTGCTGTATGTGACAAAAAATGTTTTGGCCTAAAAAACGTGTGACATCGCTTAGAGCACCTTTAATGACAGATATTTAAATAAAAAGAATAAAATCACCTCCAGCGTATGAGCCACAGTAACACAAGGACACACATTAAGTATGTACAACAAACCACCGGCTGGCATTGAAGTGGCCAAGCATGCGTGGTTTGCATTCTTAATGTATAGCATACTAAAGCATCCACTTAAAATGGCCTCTTTATCCACTGAGCCTTTCAAATGCAAACTGTTTGCATGCACTAAATTACTTAGAGATACTAATGCAAAAATCACACCAAGATGCACACCATGTCCATGAACACACACACACACATGGGCTGTATAGCGATTTGCATACTTGTATAACATGCAAAAAGCTTGCACTTAAAACTTTGTCTCAATACAATAAGCCTGCTTGAATGCACAAAAAAATAATTAATAACGAGGCAAATTAGCTCAAGATACGAATGGATGCTAAATTAATAACCTTAAAATGCAATATTAAGCTAAAAAAGTTACTCTTCATCTGTAGTGCGATGGGGTTGTTTGTAATTTACGTACATGTGCAGATATGCACTTCGGGTGCGTCCCGATTCGTGTACTGGTGCACTCTGTAGTGTAAACACTGGGCGTCATTGACTTTTGTGGTTTTCAAGGACTTCAGTCAGAGATCTCACTAATCAAACAATATCTTTATTATCTTTCAAATTCTAAAAAAGGTAAATATATAAACAAAAATAAACCAATGAAACAAAATGGTACAAATAAAGTGACAGTGGTCAATTTAACCATTGAAAGACACTATGAAAAAGATATCGCTTTTCCTTATTCAAACTCAAAAAATTAGAATATCATGCAAAAGTTCATTTATTTCAGTAATTCAACTTAAAAAGTGAAACTAATATATTATATAGACTCATTACATGCAAAGTGAGATATTTCAAGCCTTTATTGGTTATAATTGTGATGATTATGGATTACAGCTTATGAAAACCTTTTCACTATATTTTACTTCACTATATTATATTTTTCATTAAAACTATAACAAATAAAGGCTTGAAATATCTCACTTTGCATGTAATGAGTCTATATAATATATTAGTTTCACCTTTTAAGTTGAATTACTGAAATAAATGAACTTTTGCACCATATTCTAGTTTTTCGAGTTTCACCATATATTGTGTTTAAATGTGCTTTATAAATAAATGTTGTTGATGATTAGAATTAGTGCGTCTGATATTTCTTGGTTTCCCCTTAGCATCTTAATCGTCCCGTGTGTGTGTGTGTGTGTGTGTGTGAACCCTACAGACACAGCGGTGATAAACCGAGATCACGCTAACCCGGAGAGAAGCCGTGATAAATGAGTTATTACTGAGCGTTAGCGGCTGAAACAGATCATCAGAGGCGTTTTCACACGCATCTACTCTCTAATGAATGAATTCACTTTGCTGGAACGTTCATCTATTGTCATAACACAAATAAACGAGACAGTGATTAATCAATTACATCATTACGCTGAATTAGCCCATGAATCCATGTCAACTATTACGCGGTGTTATTATGACAGTGAGATATTACACAGTATTACAGATACACAGTCAAACCTTATTCTAACATCTCACATTTTCACAGTTTATTCGCTATAGTTTAGAAAATGGTAATAAAATATGACGTTCTCAGATCAGTTGATATTTGACTGGTTTTGTCCGTCCTTCTGTTAGACTCTCACACATGAATTATGTTGAATATCTGTCAGCTGTTAAACCAGTGACTCGACCAGTGACCAAGCAATGCTTCATGTTGTTCAGTGTGTGTGTAAAAAGAGCATTAGCAATTACAGAAAACACACTTCATAGTGTCGGAAGCATTTTTGGTCCCAAATTTTTATCAATTTTACTGGTATGAAGAATTATTGGGTATAATATGTCACAGTTTATTTTGCTCTCCTCACTTACATAAATGATCTATAGTGTCCTGCACACACAAGTAAAAAAAAAAAAAAGTAAAAAAAATGATATCTGGTGTCTGAATAATGTTTGGTTCGAGTGTGACGCTTTCCAGGGATGAGAAACACCGATGCAGAAAACACTTGTTCCTCTCAGACTCAGTGGCGTCTGTTTAATAATGAAAGCTTGACTCCCAGCATTGATCAGAGTTACGGGCGTCCGCTGGGACGAGCCTCTCCCTGATCCCACAATAACACGGATCGGTCATGAATATTCACTGCGGGAAATCAGAGAGAAAACAAGGGAGAGCGAGACGGACGGACGGAGACATGGACAGGTCTTAAAGTAGAACCTCTTATTTTCTAAATTAAGAGAACAAATTGAAAATATTTTGTATTCCCAAAAATAGTTAAGATATTAAGAATATTTAAGTATT
>CM060604.1:1602463-1649963 GCA_030578255.1 Tiaroga cobitis
AGCTATAGGAACTATCCGTGATGCTAGTGTTCGCTGATTGGCCGAACGCACGCGAAACACCAGCACCCGCCATTTTAAAAAAGCTGTATAAACACACAGATTACAGCCTAGATATTTACTCCAGAAACTGACTCTATAAACATGTAAAACAGTGATAGATGGGCGTCTTAATCTTTACGGCGAGGAGAAACTCCAACGCAACTTTGAGGGACCGAGAGAAACATGATTATGTATTTGCGCGTCTAAATTAGTTGCTTATATTTACTAAATGAGCCTACAATAGCAGACATAAGCCCTTTTAATAAAAATAAAAGGTCCATGTTTTATAAACATGTTCACAAAACTAAATTAATATGTTTAGTGAAATTTGAAAAATATGCAAGATATCGTTAATTTAGTCGTATAGGCTACGTTCTCATATCCATTTATTTTGTTCTAATGTCACAAGTAATTAATCTCAAGGTTTACTGCTTTACATGGGTCTTTTGTCGTGTGGTTTTGGTGAAGTGTAGGCTACTAAAGTAAACATTCACGTGTGTACCTTACTTCTCACCGCTGATTCCTGATGGTTTAGAGGACAATTACTCGAGTCGCCTCCTGTCGTTACAAGGCGAGCGCGTCACGTGTAAACAAGGCTTTAGCTCTCGAGGAACCACTGCGCTGGTGTCACTCTTAAAGGGATAGTTCACCCCAAAATGAAAATTCTGTCAGTAAGCAGCGCTTCTGGGTTGTACGTCACACACACACACACACACACACACGACCAGCGTCGGCCAATAGTGAGCCTGCGTGTGACGTACAACCCAGAAGCGCTGCGCTGTTACACTACGTGAACTCACTCGAGGCCCACAGAGAAGGAGATGAAGAGTTGAATAAAGTCGTTATTTTTGTTTGTTTTTTGCGCACAGAAAGTATTCTCGTCGCTTGATAAACTTAAGATAGAGCCACTGTCGTCACTCAGACTATTTTAACGATGTCTTTAATAACTTTCTAAGCCGGCAAGTTTCAATTACAATAGAAGCCTATGGAGGAGTGATCCAGCTCTCAGATTTAATCACAAATATCTTAATTTGTGTCCCGAAGATGAACGAAAGTCTTACGGGGTTGAACAACATGAGGGAGAGTAATTACTAAAAGAGGCTGAAAATCGGCTGAAATTGGTCCTCGTCGGCTTTGTTTCGGCAGATTCGGCATGTTGAATCGGCATCGGGCCGTCGGTGAACGAGGGAACTCTGATTGGCTGTTCAGCTTAGAGAACGAGTCAGTGCACAAGAATAATGGCAAAACGGCGAGAAAAGAAGTGAAACGGTACAGATAGAAGGCTGTTCTTATGTGTAGGGTATCTGGACTGTGTCAGTTGGGACTCATTCAATTCTACAGTTGAAAAGCTTTTAACCTTTGACTCGCGAGCGCCAGGAAGTCTGTTCCTAATGGCGTTCATTGACACGTTCATAACGGACGTGAGTTAAAACAAAGCCTTCCCCCTTTCTAGCAAGAAGGAACGTTGTGTACAACACACACACACACACACACACACTCACAGCCAGGGGTCGAGCCTCAAAGAGATTAGCATCTCCTCCGAGCCAGGCCAGGCGGCCAGAAAGCGCACTCAAAAAACCCACACACATAAACACACATTCCTTCATTGAAATCTGTAACTTGACTAATTCTGAGAAGAAATGAACCCTTTTTAATCCTATATATTCTAGATATATATAACCATGTGTTAAATGTATTAACATGTACCTAATGTTCCATCTCATGATTTTCCTTTGTGTGTTTGGTCTATGTTTCTTGTAAACTCTAATGGGTTAATGTTCCAGACTTTGCATACTATGGTTAACCAGAATCATATGTATGGCATATTTGGTCTCTATAACCTGGTACTTTGAAGATCGAAATGACTGTGTACATGATATGTCGATAACAACAACATATTAGTATTGCAAGAATCTTCCGTAGTTTCTTCATCGGCTAACAAATTTATTGATACTTAAATAGGTATTGTTGTAGAACAGGAAAGTTAATCCTCGTGGCCAGAGGAAGCTTCTCTTGAAAGTCTATAAAGTAGGATAATTCTGTACGAGTTGATAAAGATCGCGTGGTCAGCTTGCTGGGCAAACAGATCATCCGATACTGAATTAATTCCATCAGGGGTATCCTTAGAGTTCATATATGATAGACATAATTGATATATTAATATTTAATTATAATTCTTATGATTGATTATTGATAGTACAATTGGTCTATTTTCGCCGACCTGGATGGAGAACTGATCATAATTCGTTGTGTTCGGCTGTCTAAACAGCCTTTTCCCTTTAAGGGTAATTTTATAATTTGTAGCTGATTCTAGATCATGTTTCATAGTTATTAAAACTATATTCCCTGTAATAGAGCTAATCCCGAAATTCCCTACATTCGTAATAGGGCTGGGACAACGCGTCGACGTCATCGATTAAGTCGACGCAAAAAACACGTCGACGCAAAATATGCGCGTCGATTCGTCAGAGCCAAAACAAAGATGGCGGCGCCGGAGAGTAGTAGCAACACGAGTGGCTCCTCAGACTTTCAAAGTGCAAGGTGCAAAGTGCACTCGTTCCTCTAAAGTAGAGATGCACCGATTGATCGGCTGGTGACCGGAATTGGCCGATTTTCACGTGATCGGCCATGACCGGCCGGTCAGTCTGACACATTCCGATTTTATGCCGGTCAAATGCACTCGGACGCCGCATGATTAACATCGCGCAACATTAGCATCACACGTGCACACGGAACGCACATGTAGGGAACCTCGTGAATTACGGCCGTTTCACACCGCAAGCATGAGCAGTGCGGGGGTTTTTCCCGGCGTGCATGTTAATCAATGAGTGCATTCACACCGGGAGCCGGAGCAGCGCGTGAGCAGCAGTGAAGCGCGGGTTTCGGCGCAGAGTATTTTTTTTGCAGCACTGCTCTCAATTAAAGTGAAAGCACACTTTTGATGGACAAAATAAATATGATTTCACTCAAAAAGTGCCCAAAATGCACAGAATTTGCATGTCTGGTGTGTTTTAACAAGAACTGGAGTAGGCTATGTCAGAAAAGAAAATGAAGACTCAAAAATATTTATAGAATTTTTTTTTATTGAATGCTAGACATCAAGTTGTTATTTTCATCTGAAAGAAGAATTACAAGATGCACTATTTTTTAGTAAGCTAGGCCTATGTGTTTTCAAGGCTTCAAAGTTTGATTGAATGCTACCTCTGACTAAGAATGCATTACTTTGCACTTGTATATTTTTTTATTTTGGAATTTTAAGAGCAATAAACATGTATTGCAATGTTAAGGAATTCATGTTTTTTTCATTCAGATATATAAATCAACATGTATAAATTGGTATTAGTCAATTAATGGGGAGATAATCGATAACAGAATCGAAATCGAATCGGACAGGAAAATTGAATCGTTAGATTAATCGATGCATCGAAAAAATAATCGCTAGATTAATCGTTTAAAAAATAATCGTTTATCCCAGCCCTAATTCGTAACATCATCTTACAGTGTTCCTTGGCGAATATTTCAATATTAACATGAGCGGAGTGGAATAAAGAAAGTGTTTAGCAGGATTGATATTCAAAACGGTAAGCATGCGCTGCTTTGTTTACGCTGTGTGTATCTGCAGCGTCGGTTTCCCTTTTTGAATGACGAATATAGATGAATATATCTGCAGAAATAGACAGTTGTCTCATTACACGCCGGCGCAGAGCGCGCATGCTAGCTGACAGTCGGCTAGTTCTCTCAGTGTGTTCAAGTGCAGCTTTACCCCGACGCGAGGCGACAACACAGTCGGCTTTCATCGGCGCTAGTTCGTCGGCGTCGGCTTGGTGTGTTCCAGGCTTTACCCCTTTCCACCAAGGCAGTTCGAGTGCTGGTTCAGAGCCAGAGCCTAGTTTCAAATCAGTTCTTTGTGTTTCGACACCCAAAGCACCAGCTCTGAACCAGGAAAAGAGGTTCTTAAGTAGCACCAAAACATTGCTGGTCTAGAAAGTAAGAAACTTGTGACCGCCATTTTTAAATAAAAGGGGTATCGGTTCACCAGAGGAGAACTGGCTGAGTCTGGGTTCTTCCAAGGTTTTTTTCTCCATTCTGTCACTGATGGAGTTTTCCTTGCAACTGTCGCCATTGGCTTTAGTCTTGCTTAGTTGGGGACATTTCATTTAATATTCAACAATAGTATTGATCTCCTGCATTGACAGCATTATTTGAGAACTGAACTGAGCTGGGCGATGACATCACGGTTTTCTCCAGAGCGACTATATATATGAATGAACTAAACTAATAACTTTTTTACAACAAAAATGAAACATCACTGAACTGAGACGCTATTCTCTTCTGGAAACAAACGTTGCTGCATTATTTTCCTTTTATCTCTGTAAAGCTGCTTTGAAACAGTCAGTATTGTAAAAAGCGCTGTATAAATAAAGGGGACTTGACATGACTGGACCGGACCGGACTCACCCTTGTGGAAGGAGGGGTTGCTGTCGCGCAGGAGTCGGCTGAGCTGGTGTCCGTTGATCTGCAGGAGGCGGAGCTGATCCCGGAGCGACGAGTCCTCGAACACAGCCGGGATCAGGCGGCCCACACTGTTCTGGGACACCGGCAAACCCAGAGCCAGGGCGAGGGTGGGGGGGAGATCCACCTGCTCCAGGACCTCCGGCTCCTCCAGGCCCGCTGGAACACATACACACACACACACACGTCAGTAACGGCTCCTCCAGGCCCGCTGGAACACACACACACACACACACGTCAGTAACGGCTCCTCCAGGGCCGCTGGAACACATACACACACACACACACACACACACGTCAGTAACAGATCGTCCGTCCATCCACCAGTTTTTTCTACTACTTTTTCTCTCGTTCCAGTGCTGCTCTGCAAACTGGCACCCAAAATAAAGACATATTTATATATTAAGACATAGATGCAGATTACTAGATGACACTGAATAAACAATTTATACACGCTAAACTTATAATATATTCTTCACATAAATAAGACCAACATCAGCGTTTAAGTCCTGCTGCTGTTTGCTGCTGATGAATCTGAACTCAAAAACTGCATTTATAATTTAGCTGAATGGTGTTGTGTTGCGTCGTCCGCGCTGGCTTTGCACACTAACAAACCAGTAGATAGTGTGTGTGTGTGTGTGTGTGTGTTGGGTAGGTTTAGGGGTCAGGTTAGTGTGTGTGTGTGAGAGTGTGTGTGTGTGTGTGTGTGTGTGTGTGTGTGTGTGTGTGTGTGTGTGTGTGTGTGTGTGTGTGTGTGTTGGGTAGGTTTAGGGGTCAGGTTAGTGTGTGAGTGTGTGTGTGTGTGTGTGTGTGTGTGTGTGTGTGTGTGTGTGTGAGTGTGTGTGTGTGATGGGTAGGTTTAGGGGTCGGGTTAGTGTGTTTGTTTGTGTGTGTGTGTGTGTGTGTGATGGGTAGGTTTAGGGGTCAGGTTACTGTGTGTGTGTGTGTGTGTGTGTGTATGTGTGTGTGTGGATTGGTGAATCAGACTGATTCGATCACAGGACTCTGAACTGTGATGTGGATCCCACAGGAGAAACAGAGAGAAGTCGCCAGAAGAGCTGATCTTTAACCAGTCTCGGGACGGCGCTGGTTCTACAGTGATCTGATGGACGATGAGGTCAGCATGCAGCGGGTGTGAATATGAGCTCATCTTTAAATAAAAACCGCATGCTGCAAGAGGAAGCTGGTGTGAATGTATGTGTGTGTGTGTGTGTGCGTGTGTGTGTGTGCGCGTGTGTATATATAGATGAGTAAGAGATCACCAAAATAGATCAGGCAGGAAAAGAAACAATTATCACATTCACCCTGTCAGTCGGGTGTAGACAGATGCTCTGCCACTCCACACTTTCATTGGGAGAGAAAAATGAGTAGAAGTGGATAATGAGCATCTCACACAGATTTTCACACTCTAGGATGTGTGTGTGTTCACGTGGTTATGCATGCGTCATGTTTGAGCTGTGTGTATTGCGTCACGCGATCAGTGCGACGAGCGCTGCGCCAGCTCTGTGTGTCACAATCAATTACACACTGGACTCAATGCAAATTAATCCATTTTAAAACAGTGGGGGGGGGGATGAATTAATGCTTTATATTATCAGACAGAGATGAATCAGTGGGTAATTTAAAACCCCCGGGGCATAAAATTATCCAGCAGCATTCCTCTAATGCAATCAAACCGTCACAGACATTTGAGATTTAAAGGGGTCATGACACGAGATATCTAATTTGCATTGATCTTTTGACATATAAGAGGTCTTTGTATTAAAGTTTTGAAGCATCATGCAAGTTTCATTGCTTAAAACATCCTCCTCATTATAAATAAAGCATTTATTTAATCAAGCTTCAAAAACGGCTTGTTTTGATATTGCAGGATCTGTTATGTCACACGGGCAAATACATTTGCATATGCCCGCCTCCAGAGCAAGACATCGACCAATAGTTATCCATCATCGCATCATAGGCCCCGCCCACTGCCACTTGAGTCGGTCAGCATTTATTTCAGTAATTCAACTTAAAAGGTGAAACTAATATATTATATAGACTCATTACATGCAAAGTGAGATATTTCAAGCCTTTATTTGTTATAATTGTGATGATTATGGATTACAGCTTATGAAAACCTTTTCACAATATTCTAATTTTGACTTTGGGGTTTTCATAAGCTGTGATCCATAATCATCAAAATTATAACAAATAAAGGCTTGAAATATCTCACTTTGCATGTAATGAGTCTATATAATATATTAGTTTCACCTTTTAAGTTGAATGACTGAAATAAATGAACTTTTGCACAATATTCTAATTGTTCGAGTTTCACCTGTATAAGGAAGGATCACATCTAGAAATGTAACTTTTGTACATGCTGTTGAATAGTTTAGGGTCAATAAGATTTGTTTCAAAGAAAAATTGTACTTTTATTCAGCGAAGATGCATTAAATTGATTAAAAAAGTGACAGTGAAAGATATTTATAATGTTACAAAATATTCTATTTCAAATAATTGCTGTTCTTTTGAACTTTCTCTTCATCAAAGAATCCAAATCCATCACAGTTTCCACAAAAATATGATATATTTTATATATATTTAAGGTGAAAAGATTTTAAAACACCTAAAAAGTACTTGATTTTATTCATTGGGAAATGATTAGATTGAAGAGCAAACTGTACTGCTGTAATATGTATTAAATAAAGACTAGCCACCATTAAATTACTACATTAGCCACAATTTTGAGGATCACACAGGGTGGAAGTGCTCATGAAAAACTACATCTTGGCTGTAAATGGTGCAAGAAACCTCGAGGAAAAAACCTAATTAAAGTATTTCTCCAGCAACGAAGAGTGTGAAACACAGCACGGAATAATTGCCCTTCATTATGTGAAACATTTCTACACTGAGTTTTAACAAAAAGCAGCACATATTTTTGTGCATAAAACACATTTGAAATGCAAGACTGGTTCAAATAACCCTTAAACAGATGTACAGATGCGTACAGCTTCGCAGATTCTAAGAATATCTCGCACAGTCATTAAGGCTGATCTGAAAAGTGCAACTGTTTTTGATATAAGCATTGTTCAGTGTCGTGCGCTGCGGAGAGTTTGCTGAAGCACACCTTTGATTCTGGAAGACTCATTACACACTCCAGCAGTGTGTATCTTCCCGTTTCTTGAGCTTTTACAGCAGTGGGGAAGTAAGGCACGTTCAGCTCCCCGTCCCTCACAAAAATATTCATTTTCTTAAATGCATCGGTGAATAATTTGACTCGAAAATTTTTTATTTTGTGCAAAAGTTCATTTATTTCAGTAATTCAACTTAAAAGGTGAAACTAATATATTATATAGACTCATTACATGCAAAGTGAGATATTTCAAGCCTTTATTTGTTATAATTTTGATGATGATGGATTACAGATATGAAAACCTTTTTACAATATTCTAATTTTGACTTTGGGGTTTTCATAAGCTGTAATCCATATTTATCAAAATCATATGCACCATATTCTCATTTTTCGGGTTTCAACTGTATGCTGGTTGATAATCTGATTTAAAGCAAGGAAAATATGAAAAATCATCACTTTAGGCACACCGACTCGCATGGAGACTGATCTATTGTGCGTAAAGCTTCTTTGCCGGACTATCAGAGCCCTTGTTTAGCTGAGATATCTGTCATACGGCCATTATTGGATATGGCTTAACAACTGTGGGAGGAACTCTGTGCACAAAATCCTGGCCAATATACTTTACTGAAGGACTAAGACATCAAATATACAACCCAGGCTTAAAATAACTTTAGTTTCAAACAGAGTAACTTTGCAGTTGGAAAAAAATAAATCGATAATGTTTCTCTTGAACTTCAAAGAGAGTCGCAGAACCTTTACGTTTGGAGGAGGATCTTAATGTGAGTAACCTTTACTTCAAAACACCATGAGATAATTTTTTCGATAGTCCAATTGTCAAATTCTCCAGAGAAAACACAGAAATGGCCTGAGATATCTAAAAAGGGTCTAGCAGCAAAAAAGGGGGTGGCAACTACAAAACAGGGCGTGTCCTCACATTGATTGACAGACAGATTCACCCCGACCCCCCTGCCAGGCTTGTTCGAGATGCATCGGCTTCTCGCAGATCGATCGCCGCATGACATCAAAGCACTGCGAAGGCGATCCAAAAGCACAAGGAGATCTCCATGATCTCCAAACACTCCCGCAGCTCCGATCGGTCCGCGCCGCTCCGATGCATCTCGAACAAGCCTTCTATCAACAATGGCGGCCGTTGCATTACTATTGATGCTCATGGCTTTGCGAACCTAACGTACATCGGCATCCAAACACGGCGAATACAACGTGTTCGTGCAGCTCGCCGTAACTTGCATAAACGGAGATTACAATCGAGCTGCTATTAGCTCGATTAGCTGCTAATTCAAAAATGGCGGTCACAAGTTTCTGTTAGTCTTGTTGGCCACGGTAACCCCGCCCCCCAGCCGCTGACGTAAGCGGTTCTTACTTCTAGACCAGCAATGATTTGGTGCTACTTAAGAACCACTTTTACTGGTTCGGAGCTGGTGCTTTGGTGGTCGAAAACCAAAGAACCGATTTGAAACTAGGCTCTGGCTCCGAACCAGCACCAGCTCTGCCTTGGTGGAAAAGGGGTGTTAGAGTGTGTCTGAATCCACTTTTGCTAGTTCCTGTAAAAAAATTCTAAACCCATTATAAATGTTAGAAATGTATTGCTAAAACACATTACAAAGACTGTGAACTGTGAATTACTGAATTGTGGAGTTAGACCGTTAAACAGTTTTTCACCATTGCTATTTTCCGGATTTTTTGGGCGTGGCTAAAACGGGGCTCGATGACGCACTGGAGCCCATGAGCTTGTGGACACGCCCCTACTTGATGACGCACTGGAGCCCCTGAGCTCGTGGACACGCCCCTACTTGATGACGCACTGAGGCCACTGAGCTCCTGGACACGCCCCTACTTGATGACGCACTGGAGCCCCTGAGATCATGGACACGCCCCTACTTGATGACGCACTGGAGCCTCTGAGCTCCTGGACACGCCCCTACTTGATGACGCACTGGAGCCTCTGAGCTCCTGGACACGCCCCTACTTGATGACGCACTGGAGCCTCTGAGCTCGTGGACAGGCCCCTACTTGATGACGCACTGGAGCCTCTGAGCTCCTGGACACGCCCCTACTTGATGACGCACTGGAGCCTCTGAGCTCCTGGACACGCCCCTACTTGATGACGCACTGGAGCCTCTGAGCTCGTGGACAGTCCCCTACTTGATGACGCACTGGAGCCTCTGAGCTCGTGGACAGGCCCCTACTTGATGACGCACTGAGGCCTCTGAGCTCGTGGACACGCCCCTACTTGATGACGCACTGGAGCCTCTGAGCTCCTGGACACGCCCCTACTTGATGACGCACTGGAGCCTCTGAGCTCCTGGACACGCCCCTACTTGATGACGCACTGGAGCCTCTGAGCTCGTGGACAGGCCCCTACTTGATGACGCACTGGAGCCTCTGAGCTCCTGGACACGCCCCTACTTGATGACGCACTGGAGCCTCTGAGCTCGTGGACAGGCCCCTACTTGATGACGCACTGAGGCCTCTGAGCTCGTGGACACGCCCCTACTTGATGACGCACTGGAGCCTCTGAGCTCGTGGACACGCCCCTACTTGATGACGCACTGGAGCCCCTGAGCTCCTGGACACGCCCCTACTTGATGACGCACTGGAGCCTCTGAGCTCCTGGACACGCCCCTACTTGATGACGCACTGGAGCCCCTGAGCTCCTGGACACGCCCCTACTTGATGACGCACTGGAGCCCCTGAGCTCCTGGACACGCCCCTACTTGATGACGCACTGGAGCCTCTGAGCTCCTGGACACGCCCCTACTTGATGACGCACTGGAGCCCCTGAGCTCCTGGACACGCCCCTACTTGATGACGCACTGGAGCCTCTGAGCTCGTGGACACGCCCCTACTTGATGACCCACTGGAGCCTCTGAGCTCCTGGACACGCCCCTACTTGATGACGCACTGGAGCCTCTGAGCTCGTGGACAGGCCCCTACTTGATGCACTGGAGCCTCTGAGCTCGTGGACACGCCCCTACTTGATGACGCACTGGAGCCTCTGAGCTCGTGGACACGCCCCTACTTGATGACGCACTGGAGCCTCTAAGCTCCTGGACACGCCCCTACTTGATGACGCACTGGAGCCTCTGAGCTCCTGGACACACCCCTACTTGATGACGCACTGGAGCCCCTGAGCTCGTGGACACGCCCCTACTTGATGACGCACTGGAGCCTCTGAGCTCGTGGACACGCCCCTACTTGATGACGCACTGGAGCCTCTGAGCTCCAGGACACGCCCCTACTTGATGACGCACTGGAGCCTCTGAGCTCCTGGACACACCCCTACTTGATGACGCACTGGAGCCTCTGAGCTCCTGGACACACCCCTACTTGACGCACTGGAGCCCCTGAGCTCGTGGACACACCCCTACTTGATGACGCACTGGAGCCTCTGAGCTCGTGGACACGCCCCTACTTGATGACGCACTGGAGCCTCTGAGCTCCAGGACACGCCCCTACTTGATGACGCACTGGAGCCTCTGAGCTCCTGGACACACCCCTACTTGATGACGCACTGGAGCCCCTGAGCTCGTGGACACGCCCCTACTTGATGACGCACTGGAGCCTCTGAGCTCCTGGACACACCCCTACTTGATGACGCACTGGAGCCTCTGAGCTCCTGGACACGCCCCTACTTGATGACGCACTGGAGCCTCTGAGCTCCTGGACACGCCCCTACTTGATGACGCACTGGAGCCTCTGAGCTCCTGGACACACCCCTACTTGATGACGCACTGGAGCCCCTGAGCTCCTGGACACGCCCCTACTTGATGACGCACTGGAGCCTCTGAGCTCCTGGACACACCCCTACTTGATGACGCACTGGAGCCCCTGAGCTCGTGGACACGCCCCTACTTGATGACGCACTGGAGCCTCTGAGCTCCTGGACACGCCCCTACTTGATGACGCACTGGAGCCTCTGAGCTCGTGGACACGCCCCTACTTGATGACGCACTAAGGCTGGTCCCTCCCCAAACAATAAAGCACATTCGCATCAGTTCGCCGCTCAGTCGCGGGTTACTGTCAGTACTATTAGTTACTACAGCCTACTGTTTGCGAGCTAGCTATGCCTTCGACACGGAAATGCGTAGGCTACTACATGGATGCAATCATGTACTAAACAGATCGGTGTCTTTATTTAAATTTCCTAAAAAACTATCACATCAAGAAGAGGTGGATTAATTTTGTGAAGAGCCAACCTTGATGGAGAGCTGAGGATCACCGCCAACAGCCGCCTCTGTAGTGATCATTTTACACAGGATAGCTTTATAAACTGTCGTCTGAGACAACTGGGATTCACTGATAATCCGCTGTTACTGGTGAATGGGGCCGAACCGACTATCTCCCGCCTCGGCCTTCATCTCCCCGTCCCGAAAGCAGCATCAGCTAATATCACGGTCGGCACTCGACAGCTTTCCCGCGAGTGGGCGTGGCTTCAGCGCAGCCAGCGGAAACGCCCCCAGCGTTTGAGAGCAGAGAGAGCTGCTCATTTTTTCAAGATTTTGATATCTTATTTTATGTACTTGCCGGGTTTTTTTATTATTTAAATTTGGCTGGGTGGCTAATAACACATTTTTCTGTGGTGTGACAAACTCAGAACACATACTTAATTTTGACTTTACAGGGACTTTAAATGACGGGGAAAATGGTCGGTGCTCCCGGTGCATGGTCTAAAAGGGTCGTCCATATTCTCTTAATGAGTAATGGGTGTGTTTTGTCTCTATTCTCTTAATGAGTAATGGGTGTGTTTTGTCTCTATTCTCTTAATGAGTAATGGGTGTGTTTTGTCTCTATTCTCTTAATGAGTAATGGGTGTGTTTTGTCTCTATTCTCTTAATGAGTAATGGGTGTGTTTTGTCCCTATTCTTAATGAGTAATGGGTGTGTTTTGGGCGTAATGTGCAATAAACCAATCAGAGTGTAATTTAATTTCCCTTTCTAGTTACATGGAGGAATTTGCAAGTGGAAAGACTGAACGATTCTCTAGCGAGGAAACGAATCTGCTCGTGTGCGAGGTTAGGTTAAACCGTGTGTGTGTGTGTGTGTGTGGTTAGGTTAAAGCTGTGTGACTGTGTTTGTGTGTGTGTGTGGTTAGGTTAAAGCTGTGTGAGTGTGTGTGTGTGTGAAGGTTAAAGGTTAAAGACCATCTACTGGACAAGCCGGGTTCCACCATTTATTTATGTACACAATAACAATCTTTTACATTGGAATCCTTTTATTTTTAATATTTGGCATGTTTGTGTGCTGCTGCGCGTCCCTGTGTGTGTAATAAGCAGAGAAAGTGTGTGTGTAATAAGCAGAGTGTGTGTGCAATAAGAAGAGTGTACGTGTGTTGTGGACCCGCCTATAGGCTCACATTACTAACGCACTCTTTAAATAACAAAAACTGCGCCATTGACTTTAGCCCATGGTTCAGTCGGTCAACGGCTCAGTCTATTTCAGTTCCTCAAAATAGCAACGGTCCAACAATGCGCCTGAACACACACTTGTTCTCAGACCAGCAGCCCATGGGCGAACAGATGGGCACAAATGCATTTGCTATTTAAACAACGAGGCGTAGGACGTGAAAATGATAACTGCGTCGGGCTGAAACTAGCACACTTCCTGCCGCTGCATTGCTCCGGGTGTGTGATAGCGCCCTGAGAGCGGTTCATTCATAAATCCGTAAGATCTTCCCTTCATGCTGTGGAAACACAAACTGGGAGACAGAAAGGGCGGAGCTACATCTCCTCACCTTTCCTCCTGAAGGCGGGGCTAATGAGCACGAGCGGCGTGTTGATCTCCGCTTCTGATGATCCGCCGTGACTGCCGGTCTCAGACATGCCGTGATCTCCACACACAACCAGCAGGTTGGGCAGCGTCCCTTCAGATTCCTGAAACACACACATCAAAAACTTTTATTATTCATCTAAATATATATATTTTTAATTAATAATAAAATATTTAGATGACATTTTAAAAAAAAAGTCAAATTATACAGATGCACAGACACATACATAGAAGAAAAATCTATTACATTATGCTTTTATTTTGCAAAATCGATAGAAAATTAGTGAAATAGATTTGATCTGATCATTCTTAGTCTCAGACGTGACGCCGATGGAGCAATGGTTGAACGTCTGATGCATATGGCACACTTTTCTGGAAACACTTCAGGAGTTTCGAAGTCGCGATCTGATTCTACGCATAGACAGTAAAAGAAATGGACACAGCGACCCCATAGACTTCAACGGAGAAAAGTGAAGCCCGTTAGAAGCATCTCTTCCTGATGGCTGAGCGACTGCGCCGGCTCACACTGAGCTTGACGACGCAGATGTGACGTGAGCAACTGCTCTGACAGCTGTACGTCTTCTAGTAGCTGTGCCAAGAGGAATCTGAATCATTCCCTTAAGCCTGGTTCACACGGCAGGATAATTAGGCCGATTTTAGCCCGATTCACCCCTTCCGACAATCTTAAGGATGCTCCGATTATCGTAAAATACTCTGATCAGATATTCCTGCCGTGTGTGTTGTGTTAAGACTGCTCTCGAAAATCAAAATAGTCCATGCTCACGTTGTCTCCACTTCTCTGGCCCTGTCCCAAATGGCGCACTTCATGCGGACTTTCGGTCTCGTGGACTTAAATTGCGCGTGCTCGCCGAGTCTACGAGTCCGTAGGCCGTCCCATTTGAACGCTCTGTAATTATATCATTACGGTTTTTATGACAAGTTTATACAAACATTATGATCATCGACCAGTGGTTGATGTCTCAAACATAGGCTAATAATAGCAAGCTGAATAATACGATCGCATTATGATTCATTAAATAAATAGAACAGAATGTCAGGGCTTTACTGAGTCATATGTAAACACTACAACAATAGGCAGCATATTTCCCCGAACCTGCAGCTCCTGTCCATAACAACAATCAGACCGTCTTCCTGTTTCCGGCGTGACGATCGAGTCTGTCCCAAAAATACCTCTCAATGCGCCCTCGCGGACTCGCGCTAAGGGCCCTATAGGTCTGCACTACATGACGTCACCGAAGTGTGGACTCTGAGGAAGTCCACAAGTCCGGAGTGTGCCATTTGGGACAGGGCCTTTGACCATCGCCTTTTCTTTTGATAACGTTTTTTTTTCCTTTTTTTTCCGGTTAAAAACAAACTACACTGATTGTTTACTCTGAAGTCACGTTTGATCTCGAGGGATTTTGCGAGATTTTCCGTCTGACCTGGGAATGCTCGGGAGTTAAATCGGTTCGTGTGTGATGTGTTGATTTTGCCGCGTGGCTGCGCACCACACACTGTACGACCAAAACTGTAAGCCCGTGATTTTTATAATCGCCGTGTGTGGGGTCTCTCAGGTTTGGAAAATCGTCCGACAATTTTAAAATCGTCCCGTGTGAATCAGGCTTTACGAATCTCAAAGAGCCAGAAAGCGTGAGTATTAGCTGTCCATGAGCAGCAGGAGCAACTTTACAACTCTCTATGGGCTTCTCCCCTGACGTTATGCCTCCACGTCCCCCCGATTGCCTGAGCTTCTACTCCTGTCTATACGGTAATTTCTCTACTGTGCGAGAGAGAGTCGCGTGTTATGATGCAATCGTTAGCCTGTTTTTACAAAAACTGCTTCTATGGGGCCGTAACGTAAGATACAAGGTAATGGAGCCTTTTATACATTGTCGTGCTTCTTTAGAAATAAATAATGGACAAATGGAGTCTTTAAACTCCTCAGATTTAAAGTTATTCACTGTCAAAGTGACGCCAAAATGAATGGGAGTCAATGGAGTGCTAGCAGCAGACCTCAGTTTCCGGCTGGTGGATTACACCCTTGGTTTTTACAGGAGGTTCGGGAGACGTGTGTGTGTTGCGTTCTTTAACGGTCCGCCTGGAAACAAATGCCGACGCCAAACCCCTTCGTTGAAGAAGAACGCCGTCATGTTTACAACTGTGACAACAAGCGCTTATCAGGATCAACTAAATGCTCGATTTTCAAAAGTATGTGAAGTTCACGGCTCCATTGTTGCAGTAAACTTGCACAACATTCTTGAATGAATAATGTATTAGATGAACGCAGGGCTGTTATTGTAGAGACATCGACATTGTATTGTCACGCCCCTAAACATGACGCAGAATAAAGCGAACTTTGATTGGTTGCGTTACATGTCAGTCAAACGTCCTTGGCCAAGAAAAGCTGCGATAGAAGCTCTGGTTACGCGAGACTAGATCATTCTAGATCAATCTGTGATAATTCAGATTTTTATATGATGAAGTATTGTATTTTAAGACTGAAGTCTGGGTCTGGGCTGAAAAATAGCCAGCAGAAAATAAAAATGGTGAAGGTATTTCAAAAAGTGGATTTTTTTAAATATGGGCTTTTTGTCTTCATGTATATTTTTATCACCATTTATTTTATGTTTGCTACTGTTCAAACAAACAAACAAATACAAATACAAACACACACACACACACACACACACACACGCGCGCGCACCCTTATAAAAGTTTGGTGTTGGTAAGAATTTTTTTAGGTTTTTGAAAGAATTCTCTAACACACAACAAATCTTCATTTATTTGATAAAAAATATGGTAAAAACAGTAATATTGTGAAATATTATTACCATTTAAAATGACTGTTTTCTATGTGAATATACAGTAAAGTGTAATTTATTCCTGTGATCAAAGCTGAATTTTCAGCATCATTACTCCAGTCTTCAGTGTCACATGATCCTTCAGAAATCACTCTAATATGATGATTTGATGCTCAAGAAACATTTCTTGATCTTGCAAACCCCTTACAGACCAAAAATGATGTAAAAATAAATGTATTGTCAGTTTTCAGGAGATTTCCCAGTATAACTGTGTGTGTTTGTGTGCACAAGAGGAAGTGAGAGTGTGTGAGAGACGCTGGATTGCTGTCCTCTTCACTGGAGCAAATCACTGAGGTTTGAACACGTGTGTGTGTGTGTGTGTGTGTGTGTGTGTGTGTCTCTCTCACTCATCAGGGACAGGGATGATCAGCTCTGTTTCACATCAAAGAGTCTCTCGGCCCACTTGATTCCCTCACGCACACACACACACACTCCTGCGCCTCACAGCTGGATGGCCGTCGCTGGAAACGCTATTCATGAGTCAACTAATCGCATGCTAATGACTAGCACCCTGTGTGTGAAGGGGTTGTAATCACACATTACAATGATCCACTTGTCGGGTTTTGCCATTACCTCTGAAGGCCAGTATTCCTATTTCTATGTGAAGTCTCCGGGTCTGATTTTCTGTGAAATCCATCGGATGTGCCGTGCATGCGCGCTCCCGAGCCGCTCTCTCTTATACAGTCTATGCGACGGCACTGCAGCTGACGACATGAGTCTGATAACACCAAACACGACCTCCCTCCAGCACCACACACACTCCAACACACACCCCACATACATATAAAAAACAAAAAACAAAAAATGTATCTGCTGAAGCTCGTCAGGCCAAACGTGAATCGGATCGACTCAGGACGAAAACGCGGATCAACATCGGCAGAGCGTTTGAACTATGGAGAGACCTCCGCTATTTTTATTGTGATAAATTACAAGTTTTCAGATATGCTGAAATAAATAATGGTAAACTGTAATGAAATAGCAAGGTAAACTACAACATACATGAGATATGAAATGAATACAAAAGACTGTTCCAGGAAAACAAAAAGTAGGTGCTTTAGGATGTAACTTTTATTTTATGTACTAGATCTACTGTCTAACGTCACTCATCCCACTACTATCATAATGTTTATAATACACGTTTCCAGACACGTTCAGTACAGTAATGTTACTTCCTACGATCTTACTGTTACACTGAAATTGTTCAGTCTTGTTCACTAACCCTTTTCGTTATCATATTATACATTCACCTATGTTGACATTGCTGATTGTGAAAGATACACAAATAGTTAGTGAAAGGGCGTATGCTAGATAACACCACACATGTAACGTTATCATGGTACTAGCATGGAGCATTAGTTCAACGTCAAGCTGATAAAAGTAGTCTATTATAACGTTGCAGTGGGAGTTTACATGAGTTTCCAGCATGTTGTGTGATGCTTTCTCCGGTGTGTTGAAAGTCTCAGTGTGGCCGGTACCATGAGTGCTCGCTCTTGTGTTCGAGCACGCGCACAAGCGCTCTTGTAAAAATTGGTTGCAATCTGAAACATCACCGATAGAGGCCGCTAAAAAATACATATAGCACCTTTAATAGATCTTTTCTTTTTTCCAAAAATAAGACTTTTAATAAGACTCAAAATTAGGTTTCTTAAAACAAGAAAAAATATCTGTTAATGGCCTAAGAAAATAATCTAGTTTTTTTAATCATAAACTCACTTAATTTTGATCAATCTTTCAGAAAAATAGACTTAAAGGGATAGTTCGGCCAAAAATGATATTTAAACCATGCATTACTCACCCTCAAGCCGTTTGAGATGCATCTGTCAATCTTGTTTCAGACGAACACATTTTCAGTTATTTTAGAAAATGTCTTAGACCCTTCAGTGGATATAATGTGAAGCAATGGGGTCCACCTCCTTCAAGTCCCAAAATGTGCATACATCCTTCACAAAAGTAATCCATCCGGCTCCAGGGGGATAAACGAAGGCCTTCTGAGGGTAATCCGTGCGGTTTTGTCGTAAAAATATACATATTTAAAACTTTATAAATGAAAATATCTGACTTCCGGCAACGATCGACGCGCGTGCGTTCACGCGCTTTCGTGTTTTGTTTTGCTCTGCTCTCTGGCTGCGCTGGCGCGTTCGTTCTACATCACAACAGTTCCTACGCTACGTCTTACCTCGTACACCGACATCCATCACCCGTGAACGCGTGTCGATCGTTGCCGGAAGTCAGATATTTTCATTTATAAAGTTTTAAATATGTATATTTTTAGGACAAAACCGCACGGATTACCCTCAGAAGGCCTTCGTTTATCCCCCTGGAGCCGGATGGATTACTTTTGTGAAGGATGTATGCACATTTTGGGACTTGAAGGAGGTGGACCCCATTGCTTCACATTATATCCACTGAAGGGTCTAAGACATTTTCTAAAATAACTGAAAATGTGTTCGTCTGAAACAAGATTGACAGATGCATCTCAAACGGCTTGAGGGTGAGTAATGCATGGTTTAAATATCATTTTTGGCCGAACTATCCCTTTAAGTCATTTTGCATCTCCAGTAAAAGTATCTTTATTTAAAGTCCCCCTGGGGTCAATAATTTCATCCCTAATTTTAACTCATATTTGATCATCAAAAAGACTGAAAAAAATGTCTTCATGCCTTAAAATATTTTAATATCTTGCCTCATTTAGTATGTGCGGTTCTATGAATATGCAAAAGAGCCCCGCCTCCACTCACTCAGCTCAGAGATCCACTGGTTGACAATCACACGTTGATCTGATTGGTTACAAGGTCGTTTGTGACGTCAGAAACACCAGCGATTTCAAACCGTGTTTTTGAGACTGTCTTTGGTTCACTGCAGTTTTAAGCAGAAAATACTCAGCAATGCTGTCGACTTATGAACTTACACACGGTGTGTCTTAAAGCGTATTAAAAACACCACACAGACATATAGAGTGAGCTGCAGTAATGGAGATCTCAGGCTGTAACGTGTTCACATCACAGGGTTAAAGATAAAGAACAGTGTTTATACAGTAAGAGTGTTTTATAATGGGATTTACTGTCGTCATAAAAACACACTGAAATAGAGCATTTCCCCTCATGATTTAATCCGAGGAAGCTTAAAGAAGAACAAAACTAATAAAGAAAGGCGACACTGTACCAAAAGGAGCTTCTGTAGAATAATTCCCCATCAAGCCGCCGCCGGGAGCTTCCGGAGACGAGAGAGAGATGTGTGTGTGGGTTTATCAGAAGTGACTGAATCAAACTGAGTATTGAGTGATTTCTGACTTCAGGATAGAGCGGATCGGTTGGAGAAAAGGAGCGAGCTGCGAGAGGAAGATGAGGGGAATGTGGAAATGGAAAGAAGTAAAGGAATGAAAGATGCCATTTTAATAGCGCTTAAAGGAGTTCAGCCGAAGTGAGCCATTATTCACTCTCCGAAACACTTTCTGCTGAGGAACGTGACGGGAGAAACTCGACATCTAATTCTACTTTCCTCTCGAAGGAGAACGCACATGCACTTGTTCTGATCGTCCTTTTGAGAACTGATTTTCTGTAAATAACGACTAAACCGAGTCATTTTATAATCACTGAGATACTAGTTTATCTTAATATTTTGAACATTCATCATTTTAATTTCAGTTAAGGTAGAGTTTTAATAGTTTTGTTGTGTGTGTGTGTTTTTTTTTTTTGTCTCTATACATAGTTTTTATTCATTTTTATTTCAGTTTTAGTTTTAATTCTATTAGTGCATCACATTAAACTAAATGAAAATGGGAAATGTTGCCTTCACAGCTTATGAAAACCTTTTCACGATATTCTAATTTTGACTTTGGGGTTTTCATAAGCTGTAATCCATAATCATCAACATTATAACAAATAAAGGCTTGAAATATCTCACTTTGCATGTAATGAGTCTATATAATATATTAGTTTCACCTTTTAAGTTGAATTACTGAAATACATTTTTGCACAATATTATAATTTTGAATTTAGGGTTTTCATACCCATGTTGTGGTCCAGGGTCTCATATTAGAGTGATTTCTGAAGGATCATGTGACACTGAAGACTGGAGTAATGATGCTGAACATTCAGCTTTGATCACAGGAATAAATTACACTTTACTGTATATTCACATAGAAAACAGATGATTTACATTATAAAAACATTTCACATTTTTTACTGTATTTTTTAATAAAACTAAAATTTGTTTAGTTTAAGTTTTTCAATTAATATTGGTATTTTATTTAAGCTTTGTTTCAATTAACAGAAATATTTTCCATAGTTAAGTTTGTGTAACGACAATAACCTTGTATTATTCTATATTAAAGCTGAAAAAAACTATAAAACTAATAAACGTGACAAAACAAATTACTAAAACATAAATAAAAATAAAAACTAATTTATAAGAGTATATAAATGATCCTATAGCAATGTGTGTAACGAATGTAAAATCAGCATTATTATCTTCACTCAAAATCCTCATTTTTCTCATCATATGAACTCTGATTCTTTTATTTTGAATATATTTTTTGATTTCATTGTATTGTCTTTTACTTTAATTAATTTAATATAAACTTAACTTTGGGTGTTCTCGCCTCTCTCACTACAGAAAATACTACAGAAAAAAACGATGTAATTTACATGAAAAAGTTAGTTCATGCAAGAATAAAACAACTAAGTAAATTCTATATTAGTACTTAATTCAAGTGTGTAGAAATGAAAGCGCAAATATCAATTAAGTAAAATTACTCAGCTTTTCTGATACTGGTGTTCCCATCATGCACTGGGCCTTCAGTAATTAATGAGGTTGATTATTCGCTGTTTTCCAGCTGTTCATCATTGCTTCTGTTGTTATGATTAGTAACTTGCCATTTTGTGACATTTGGATTCATATTCTACTCAAAATGACATTCAAACACAAAAACGATTCATCAGATGTTCCCGTCTTTGTGTGTTATCTACCCAGTATTAACATCTCTGGATGGATAATAATATTTTTTCATCTTTATGGTCAGTGAGGATGCTGATCTAAGTTTCACAAAAAGCCCTGTTTTTATTATAGTTTTATTAATGTTAATTTAGCTTTTCTTTTTTATATTTTTAGCTTTCATGCTAATTTTAATGTGAGTGGCTTTATGTGCTTTTGTCATTTTTATTAATTTATTAATTAATTTTTACATTTCTACGGCTTAATTTTTTATTTCAGTTTTAATTTGAGTTAGTTTTAGTTTTTATTAATTTCCAGTTAGTAATTTAAGTGCTTCAACTTTAAAGGCCAACATTTATAATTTCGTTTACTTGAAGTTTTTCAAATAATATATATATTTTATTTCAATGAACAGAATTGTTTTTAAAAGTTTTAGTTCATGATAATAACCCTGACCTTTACACAAAACAGTTCTTGCTTCATTTCTGGCAGTGCACGACAGATAGCAAAGACTCGCTGGTTCAGTGATGGATTCATCAGACTGAATATCATCCATAACTCACTCACTTATACATACAAGACAACAATACTAATACGTCTCTGGGATCTGGTATAATGACAAAATCATTATCTCATAGATTTGTATGAAACAAACACGTCACAGTCTTTTCAACATCACAGTATCATCATTTCTCTTACAAATATTCTTATCATCACACAAATACTGGGATTAAAGTTTATGTTTAGAATATAAATACTGATGTCTACGGTAGCGATCAAAATAGAGCAAAATTAACTTTGAGTGAAGATTGTATCAATTATATTGTTACACCAGTAGATGATTGAATCACTGAATCATTCACTCAAGAGATTTGTTTAAAAACACTGATTCATCTGGTAATGATACAAGTGAAGTCTTTATGAGTGAGTCATACATTTTAATTGTTGATAGTTTTTATTTTTTATTTCTTTTCCACTTATACATTTTTAGATTCCATGACGTACGTACGGACGGACGGACGGACGGATGGATGGAGGAATGGATAGATGATGGATGGATGGATGATAGATGGAGGAATTGATGGATGGATGGATGGATGATAGATGGAGGAATTGATGGATGGATGGATGGATGGATGATAGATGGAGGAATGGATGGATGATAGATGGAGGAATGGATGGAGGAATGGATGGATGATAGATGGAGGAATGGATGGATGGATAGAGGAATGGATGGATGGATAGAGGAATGGATGGATGGAGGAATGGATAGATAGAGGATGGATAGAGGGATGGATGGATGGATGGATGGATGGATGGATGGATGATAGATGGAGGAATGGATGGATGGATGATAGATGGAGGAATGGATGGATGGATGGAGGAATGGATGGATGAATGGATGGAGGAATGGATGGATGAATGGATGGATAGAGGACGGATGGATGGAGGAATGGATGGACGGATGGATAGAAGAATGGATGGACAGATGGATGGATGGATGCATGGATGGATAGAGGAATGGATGGACGGATAGAGGAATGGATAGATGGATGGAGGAATGGATAGATGGATGATGATAGAGGAATGGATGGATGGAGGAATGGATGGATGGATAGAGGAATGGATAGATGGATGGATGGATGGATGAATGGATAGATGGATGGATGGATGGATGGATCGATGCATGGATGGATGGATGGATGGATAGAGGAATGGATAGAGGAATGGATAGATGGATGAATAGATGGATGGATGGATGGATGGATAGAGGAATGGATAGATGGATGGATAGAGGAATGGATAGAGGAATGGATAGAGGAATGGATAGATGGATGGAGGAATGGATAGATGGATGATGATAGAGGAATGGATGGATGGAGGAATGGATGGATGGATAGAGGAATGGATAGATGGATGGATGGATGGATGAATGGATAGATGGATGGATGGATGGATGGATCGATGCATGGATGGATAGATGGATGGATGGATGCATGGATGGATAGATGGATGGATGGAGGAATGGATAGAGGAATGGATAGATGGATGAATAGATGGATGGATGGATGGATGGATAGAGGAATGGATAGATGGATGAATAGATGGATGGATGGATGGATGGATAGAGGAATGGATAGATGGATGGATGGATGGATGAATGGATAGATGGATGGATGGATGGATGCATGGATGGATAGATGGATGGATGGATGGATAGAGGAATGGATAGAGGAATGGATAGATGGATGAATAGATGGATGGATGGATGGATGGATAGAGGAATGGATAGAGGAATGGATAGATGGATGGATAGAGGAATGGATAGATGGATGGATAGAGGAATGGATAGATGGATGGATGGATGGATGGATGGATGGATGGATGCATGGATGGATAGATGGATGGATGGATGCATGGATGGATGGATAGAGGAATGAATGGATGGAATAAAGTATTAAATTAAAATATTAAATACAATTGATATACCAATGACATATTAGTAATTAGTGTTAAATATAAATGTATTTATTTATTCATTAATTAGTGCATGTCCTTATTATATTTAAATATAATTACATATATTAATAAAGTCTATAATTTGATCATAGTATATTTAATTATTAATATTTATCTTGTGCTGTAAACTGTAAACTATTAAAAACCAAGGTGACATCACAACTATTATAAAATAGACCTGCGTCTGAAATCGAATACTTCCCTTTAAAGTATGCCAAAAACAGAAGTATATATGAATGCATTTGCTGCGTCCTGATTCGCCTACTTATACTACGCCCTTAAAGTATGTACTGTTTTTGTGAAGAAAAATACATACTTCTGAGTGTGGCCTGTCAATCATCTTCACAGTTAAAATCCTCCACATTCAATTTAATTAAAATTTCCTACAGTTTCAGAGAGAAAGAGAGAAAGACTCTCCTCAAGCGTTTGCATAATGATGCATTTAAAAGTTAAATGACCAAAACATATCTTTATAAATGTTCACAATGTTGTTATAAAAATAAAACAAGATAACATTAAAAAAAGATAGATATTGATTATTAATCACTCAAACCCCTTTATCTAAACCTCTCTACTGGTCTCGCGTGTCCGCCATGTTTGTAGTTTTCTATTACAATTTTTGTAGTTCTAATTGAATATGCATCCAATGCGCAACGGGTTGTGGACAATATTATCCGTTCGGATTTTCACTGGAACTAGTAAACCATCCAGGTATCTTATGAACACTCATTTAAACATACTATGATTTGGGACACACTAATTCTATTTTCGAATTCTATTTAGGGCCGATAGTATACGAATTGACACGCAGCACTAGTATTCGAAAAACAGCAGGTGACAAGAACCCAGATGATCAACTACTGGTTTCAATACTGGATGAATCAGTGTTTTTGAACGAATCTTTAGAGTGAATGATTCAATGACTCACTCAAAGGCTGCGTCCGAAACCACACACTTCCCTACTATATAGTAGGCGAAAAACAGTAGGTGACAAAAGTAGTATGTTCCAATTCACAGTCCCCATAAAAGGCAAAAGTACCCGGATGACCAACTTCTTCCGACGGGATTCTGAAGTGTGCATCCGATGGACACTATCCCATGAGGCCACGGGAGAGGATTTATGAACGACAGTGAAGCGACGCAACTGATGCTGGCAGGTCACATGACAACGACATCATGGCGAATGTAGTACGTCCAGATTATATTCAAACTACAGCTGAAACTCGTAAAATATGGTGCAAAAGTTCATTTATTTCAGTAATTCAACTTAAAAGCTGAAACTAATATATTATATAGACTCATTACATGCAAAGTGAGATATTTCAAGCCTTTATTTGTTATAATTTTGATGATTATGGATCACAGCTTATGAAAACCCCAAAGTCAAAATCTCTGAAAATTAGAATATTACATGAATAAAAAAAAAAGGGATTTTAAATGCAAAAATGTCGGCCCTCTGAAAAGTTTAATCATGCATATGTATATAGTTATATATAATAAATATATTAGTTTCACCTTTTAATTTGAATTACTGAAATACACAAACTGTTGCACGATATAAAAAACAATTCGAGTTTCACCCGTATATAGAACATACTTTAACACTCGTGAAGTAAATTCAAATGTAGTACGCACAGTCAAACCAACATTTATTCAGACTCCTTCAACATTTCTCACATTATCACAGTTTATTCGCTATAGTTTAGAAAATGGTAATTAAATATGACGTTCTCAGATCAGTGGATATTTGACTGGTTTTGTCCGTCCTTCTGTTAGACTCTCACACATGAATTATGTTGAATATCTGTCAGCTGTTAAATTTAACTACACAATTAGATAATACCAGTTTAGCTCGACCAGTGACCAAGCAATGCTTCATGTTGTTCAGTGTGTGTGTAAAAAGAGCATTAGCAATTACAGAAAACACACTTCATAGTGTCGGAAGCATTTTTGGTCCCAAATTTTTATACATTTTACTGGTATGAAGAATTATTGGGTATAATATGTCACAGTTTATTTTGCTCTCCTCACTTACATAAATGAAGTATAACTGGTGTCTGGATAATTGTTGGTTTGACTGTACTTATTACTCCCTATAAAGGCTCTTTTTATGTTCTTTTATCCCAGAAGATCAAGGTAAATGTGATTTCTCCTGAAAGTCCCTCTTGCTGTGGATGTTCCTGACGCACCGCTTTATCACGCTCTGAAACTCATTGTTACTTAAGGCACCGCTCTGAATAACCTGTATAAGATCTGTGATGATTAATGAGTGCTGGATGTGTTCCTCTGGTCCTGTAGGGAGTTAAACTCTCTCACCTGCTGAGGGAACAGATTTCACATGCAGATATTATAAGATTTCACATGCAGATATTATAAGACTTCACATGCAGATATTATAACGGGCAGCAGGGCTAAAGTAGGACGCAGCTGGTTATACAGATGTCACCAATCTAGAGGCGTGTTTAGGCCTCGTGACGAGTACATTTCATCTCTTCAGTGTGTGATGTTGCAGTTTGAGCATGAAAACTCACAGTTCTTCTCTATATCAGTGTCAGTGTTTCTGAACTCCTGAAACGCCTCCATTGTAGTCTTGAGTTTCTCCCGGGAACACGTCACAATATTCCTCATTATAATAATTCATGCGCAGAATAAAGGGGAGGGGCCTGGTTGAGTTAGTTAGTAGTGTGTTAAACTGGCGGTTATGGGAAAGTCAAGTCAAGTCAAGTCATCTTCATTTATATAGCGCTTTTAACAATGGATTGTTTCAAAGCAGCTTTACAGAGATAAACATATAATTTAAGGTAACAGATTGTTTTGGCATTATAGCGGTTCTTGAATAATGTTATTTCCAGCTAAAGTTAACTTTGATTGATTCACCTCCGTCGAAATGATCAGACTTTGAAATGATCAGGAAAGGGCGGGACATTTCCCAAACACACTCGAAGCGCTCGACCAATCACAGCACACTGATCCAGTCGACCAATCAGAGCACAGCGTGCTTTTCAGAAGGAGGGGCTTCATAGAGACAGGAAGTAAACAGAGCGTTACTGACAGACTGGGAAGAGAGGAGCCGCAACAATGGAGAATATGAGGAGAATAATCAACATTCAAGCAGGAAAACCTGTTCTAGTAGAGCACAACTTGTGAAACTTAGAGCTAACAGTAATTCTGCAAATCAGCCGGGGCGAATGTCACACAGATAAATATGCATAATTACACAACTACGCAATTACCCAGAGCAGAGAGCTGACGTGAACTACAGGTTACAGTCACCGTCGACACAATGATGCTTTAGAGGCCTGAGTATTGAACGTTTATGACTGGAAATGAGAGTGACTGATGTGTCTGGAAAGGTTTTAAGTTCTCATATGAGCGTTTCCATGGCAACTATGAGATCTACAATGTGAACGCAACACTGTTTGGCCTATTTATACAGTAAAATCCAGCGTGAAACTCATCACTGAGACTCACATCATCTGTTCATCTGACACAAAAAAAAACCAACTAACCGAACTTTTTAGTTTAAAAAAAATATAACAAGCTCAGATAGACGGAGAGATTTCTGTGGAGGTTCGCTAGTGTTGAAACCAGTGTTATTTTAGTATTATTGTAAATATGAATATTTTGAACTGGCTTTTATTTTCATGCTGACTTTTAGTTGTCTTCCGGAAGCTAGTTATTTTAGTCGATAAAGTTAAAACTATTATTACTATTTTTCTTACACGAAGGCATGGCTTCACTTCAGAAGGGCTTTATTAACCCCCGGAGCCTGTGGAGCACTTTAATGATGGACAGATGCACTTTAATGATGAACAGATGCACTTTAATGATGAACAGATGCACTTTTATGATGGACGGAGCACTTTAATGATGGACAGATGCACTTTAATGATGAACAGATGCACTTTTATGATGGACGGAGCACTTTAATGATGGATAGATGCACTTTTATGATGAACAGATGCACTTTTATGATGGACGGAGCACTTTAATGATGGATAGATGCACTTTTATGATGAACAGATGCACTTTTATGATGGACAGATGCACTTTTATGATGGACAGATGCACTTTTATGATGAACAGATGCACTTTTATGATGGACAGATGCACTTTTATGATGGACAGATGCACTTTTATGATGAACAGATGCACTTTTATGATGGACAGATGCACTTTTATGATGAACAGATGCACTTTTATGATGGACGGAGCACTTTAATGATGGATAGATGCACTTTTATGATGGACAGATGCACTTTTATGATGAACAGATGCACTTTTATGATGGACAGATGCACTTTTATGATGGACAGATGCACTTTTATGATGGACAGATGCACTTTTATGATGGACAGATGCACTTTTATGATGAACAGATGCACTTTTATGATGGACGGAGCACTTTAATGATGGATAGATGCACTTTTATGATGGACAGATGCACTTTTATGATGGACAGATGCACTTTTATGATGGACAGATGCACTTTAATGATGGACAGATGCACTTTTATGATGGACAGATGCACTTTTATGATGGACAGATGCACTTTAATGATGGATAGATGCACTTTTATGATGGACAGATGCACTTTTATGATGGACAGATGCACTTTTATGATGGATAGATGCACTTTAATGATGGACAGATGCACTTTTATGATGGACAGATGCACTTTTATGATGGACGGAGCACTCTAATGATGGATAGATGCACTTTTATGATGGACATATGCACTTTTTTGATGGACAGATGCACTTTTATGATGGACAGATGCACTTTTATGATGGACAGATGCACTTTAATGATGGATAGATGCACTTTTATGATGGACAGATGCACTTTAATGATGGATAGATGCACTTTTATGATGGACAGATGCACTTTTATGATGGACAGATGCACTTTAATGATGGATAGATGCACTTTTATGATGGACAGATGCACTTTTATGATGGACAGATGCACTTTTATGATGGATAGATGCACTTTAATGATGGACAGATGCACTTTTATGATGGATAGATGCACTTTTATGATGGATGGATGCACTTTTATGATGGATAGATGCACTTTTATGATGGACAGATGCACTTTAATGATGGACAGATGCAATTTAATGATGGATAGATGCACTTTTATGATGGACAGATGCACTTTTATGATGGACAGATGCACTTTAATGATGGATAGATGCACTTTTATGATGGACAGATGCACTTTTATGATGGACAGATGCACTTTTATGATGGATAGATGCACTTTAATGATGGACAGATGCACTTTTATGATGGATAGATGCACTTTTATGATGGATAGATGCACTTTTATGATGGACAGATGCACTTTTATGATGGACAGATGCACTTTAATGATGGATAGATGCACTTTTATGATGGACAGATGCACTTTTATGATGGACAGATGCAATTTAATGATGGATAGATGCACTTTTATGATGGACAGATGCACTTTTATGATGGACAGATGCAATTTAATGATGGATAGATGCACTTTTATGGACTTCTAAAGACAGACACCAATTCACTGCCATGAAGGTTTAGAGAAACACAAACATGCACCGAATAGATCCGACTGCATCATGAAGTCGCCGCTTCTTTCGGACGGATCTGAGATGTTGAAGAGAAGCTGAAACACACCTTTGATATGAGCGAGGAGTGAATCTTCTTGATGATGTCGTCCATCTCCGTGAGTTTGGGTCCTATCAGGGAGCTGTGGGGTCCGCTGATGTGCCCGATGTGATCCAGACCCAGGTAATGCAGGATCAGAATATCCCAGTCGTCCCGCTTCAGTGTGCCGTCCAGGTGACGGGTCACGTTATTGTCCACCTGAGGGAACGAGACCGAGAGATTAAAATCTGAGAGACGAAAGATTGAGTGAGAAGAAATAAGACTCTGTCAATAACAAACATAAGCTTGAGGAATCATGACCCATTGAAAAACTTTTCATGTGAAATTCCCTACTAGGGCTTTATGAAATACGTTCGATTATTTTCCCAAATTCCGTTTTTTCTGTTTGAATTTTTTTGGGTTCTGTTTTTTTTTTTTTTTTGGAGTTCATTTTAATATTTAAATTAATTGCAACAATCAAAAAGCATGTGACTGAAATCAATAAAACTTACACAATTTAAAAACAATTTATTAACAGTTTTAACAAAAATGACATTTTTAGGGCCCTATGAAATGCGTTTTATATAACGTTTTATTTTCACCAAACCCTGTTTTCTGTTTTAAGTGTTCTGGATTAAATTTGAATGGTTTAGTTACATTTGAATAATCAAAAAGCATGTCTAATTAATTGAATTCATAAAAAACACAAAATATATTAATTAAAAAAATGTGTTTCAATGAAATGTTTTGATTTAGTTTTTTTAAACATTGTGTAGTGTATTTACATTTTTCTGGCAATCAAATGAAGGGATAAAACATTCACTTATCTTTTAATCATGTGAAACTAAACTTTCGTCAAAGAAAGTGCCGCACAACAGAGCTTTACTGTTAAAATGAAGAAAAAATGTGATTATTTATTAAAGAAATATCTAGTTTTAATAACCATTTATTATTATTATGATGATTATTATTATCAGTGTTAGTATTATTATTACATTGAGACGTAGCTAAACTCTACTCTACAACAGTAGTATTTTTCTTTGTTTTTGTATTTTTTTGTTTTTTGTTGAGCTATTGGATTGGGGGGGGAGGTCAAGTAAGGGATTAATAATGGACAATATCTTACTGTCTACTGTTTATGATGTCTTATTCTGTACTGTCACTGAAAATCAATTAAAAGATTGAGTGAAATAAAAATTTTCAGTCACAAATGACCGAAGAGCTCCACAGCGCTAAACGTGACTCTATATGACACACACTTTGAGTTCAGCTCCTCTCACCTCGGTGTAGTCGGACACGAAAAAGGAGGTGGTGCCGTCGTGCTCCATAAAGTGTTTGGGAAAGAGTCGAACCCACGTGTCGTCGCCGTAGAAGATGATCCGCTTGCCGGCGCTCTTGGCCTGCCAGATGAGGTTATCCTCCAGCAGAGCCGGAGAGTTCAGGTTCATCACCACGTCGATGAAGCCCGGGATGCTGCCGGTCGTCAGAGCCTGATGAGGGAACACAAACATCGCTGTTTACAGACGAGCTATTCTACTTTCTTCACATCTTCATCTCTCTTCAGTGTGTAATGCTGCAGTTTGATCATGGGTTCTTCTCTATATGAGTGTCAGTGTTTCTGAACTCCTGAAATGCCTCCATTGTAGCCTTGGGTTTCACAAAAATCTATTTTTCCCAAAAAATAAGTCTGGAAAAGGGGGGGTGTCGTCTTATATTCGGGTATATACGGTAGTTAGTAGTGTGTTAAACTGGCGGTTATGGGAAGGGGCGGGACATTTCCCAAACACACTCGAAGCGCTCGACCAATCACAGCACACTGATCCAGCCGACCAATCAGAGCACAGTGTGCTTTTCAGAAGGAGGGGCTTCATAGAGACAGGAAGTAAACAGAGCGTTACTGACAGACTGGGAAGAGAGGAGCCGCAACAATGGAGAATATGAGGAGAATAATCAACATTCAAGCAGGAAAACCTGTTCTAGTAGAGCCTGAAACAACAGCAAGAGTTTGTTTATTGGCCTCTTTAAGAAACCAAAACACAGCTTTACTGTTTTAGAGTATTATGAAGAGAGCAGTCATAACTTATGGCATCACACCCATGAGCTCATTGCTCAGTCTTAAAGGTACAGTATAAAAACAATCGGTTTAATTAAAATTCTCAGCGACAAGGTGGAAAATAGCCATGAAAAAAACTGATTTGAATCTGAATGCAATTTATATCAATCCAAGAGCACACTGTATTCTCAGCACTGCGAGGGGAGCTGTAGTGGACATCATCTTTGACAATTGGTTATCACGCCAACTACTGATATGGTGGATTTTGTTGAGCAAGTAATTTAAACTGCCCCATTATGCTATTTTAAAGGCTCCTAATGTTGTTTTAGTTCACATGCATCCAAAAACACTTTATTCTCTCATAATCTCCACTGCAGCTTCAGCTCTTTCCTCTCAGTGTCTGAAACGCTTCCATCAAGGACTCAGTCTCTCTAAGCCCCGCCTCTTTGAGAGCTGCTCTGCTGTGATTAGTCAGAAAGCAAACGCTCATTATCATATCTGAATCTCAGCTCTTGATCACAGTGATGCGAACAGTAACGATGGCGTGGGTTTCACCGTATCAATCTCAGAAAACAGCGTCTTCTCGACACGAACAACACGAACCGAACTCTTCCAGTTTCAGATACACTAGTGTTTGGGGGCGGGGCTAAGAGACACTGTCAGCCAATCAAGACCACAGGCTGGCATTATGCAAATGAGTTACAAACCTAAGCAGGAAGTGAGACTGGTTTCAGTTCAGAATCACTTTCTTTTAGGAGACAATAACTTTGCAGACCTTTTACATCCACAACAGCTCTATTACACTCTACATGAAAGGAAATATTTAAAAAAAGGAATAAAAGGGGCAAAAATCTGAAAATATCAGCAAAAATCTGTATTAATCCTGTTTTAACAGCACAGACACACAAACATATGCAACTTATGAAGGAAACTCTTTTTATTTTGTTACCCAGAGAGCAACAAAAGACATTAACGTGTGCAACACGACAAAACATTTGCAATGCATTTAGAGTATGCCGAAATAGCCTGGAAAGCAAGAGACCTCAAGAAACATCATAAAATCCAACATACATGGGTAACCAATTGCAAAATCCTTATTAAGTTGAATGGCTCGGCGGAGGAAGCCAAGATTCTCACCGTGAGACATTTGGAGGAATTGGACAAGTATCAGTGAATGCAAAGAGTCAACGCTTATGCCGACGTGAATACATCAAGGTAATTTTTGACGTACAGTTGAACTATGATAACTATACAGTATGTCCAATCCAAAAGACATTAATACTGAACTATTGAGGAGAATCCATGAACTCCAACTGTTGGACCTGAATATGTTTAGTTATACAGATTTCAATAATCATGACACCGAAACAGACATTGACCCGGACAATAATTTTTTTTCTTCTGCTAATATTAATTGTAAGTATTATACTAATGCACAGTATAATACTAACTTGATTACAAAGGGTAAATTGTCTATTATCCATTTCAACAGTCGAAGTATGTACTCCAATTACAGTGAAATACGTGATTACTTAGAGTCATTTATTCATCCTTATAGTGTCATAGCAATATCCGAAACTTGGTTTAAAGATGACAAAGGAATCAACTTTGAAATAAATGACTATGTCCTCGACTACATTAACAGACAAAACAAGACGGGAGGTGGCGTTGCACTGTATGTCCATAAAACAATAAATTTTTCAATAGTAAATAGCCTGTCAATAGCACTTGATAATGTCCTGGAGTGTGTAACTATTGAACTAAAAAATGAAAAGCAAAATAATATTATTATAAGCTGTGTCTATAGGTCACCTGGATCAAGTGTAGACTTATTCAATGAATGGATGGTGAAATTGTTTTCTGAAGATATAAATAAGCCCATATTTGTATGTGGGGACTTCAATATTGACCTTCTGAACTCAAACAACCACAAACCTACCTGTGAATTTGTTGATAGGATGTATAGTATGTCCTTATTTCCATCCATCACAAAGCCTAGTAGGATTACCTCTCACAGTGCAACTTTAATTGATAACATCTTTACTAACAACCTTTTAAACAAAACAGTTAATGGTCTATTGATCTGTGATATCACTGAGCACTTACCAGTCTTTACTATATATGACTGTAATGTTTTTAAACATATTAAAACTTGCAATGTGAACTATAGACGAGTACGAACTGAGGAAGCTATTAATTTATTTAATGAAGAATTAAGGTTACAAGATTGGAATACTATTTATGGAGAGATGCAGACTGATGTGGCTTACAATAATTTTATAGAAATATTTACTTCCTTGTACAACAAGCACTGTCCCATCAGTGTATTTAGTAAACCGAAAAAAAAAATCTAAAATGCCCTTGGATTTCCAAAGGCCTGCAGAATGCATGTAAGAACAAAAATAACCTCTATAAATTGTTTGTTAAATCGAAAACCAAAGAAGCTGAGGACAGATACAAGCTGTACAAAAATAAATTGACAGCTATAATGAGAATGGCGAAAAAACATTATTATGAAAAACTATTAATTGCTAATAAATCTAACATAAAAAGAACTTGGGCAGTATTAAATAGTGTTATTAAGCAAGGATCGAATATAACGGATTATCCAGAATATTTTGTTGACTCTAATGGAGAAAACATTGATATGAATAAATTAGTAAATGATTTCAATAATTACTTTGTAAATGTTGGTCCTGATTTAGCAGCTAAAATTCCTAACCAAGAATTGAAGTTGAACACTGAAAGAAATGACTGTACTATTTTCCTCTGAAATAATGAATATTGTTCAAAAATCCAAAAACAAGTTATCTAAAGACTGTCACTCCATCGATATGGTACTAATAAAAAAGACAATTAAAAGTATCATAAAGCCTCTAACACATATCTGTAACCTGTCGCTTAAAAACGGCTGTGTGCAAGAAAAACACAAGAAAAATTTAAATTGCTAAGGTCATACCATTGTTCAAAAATGGAAATAGGAATCACTTCACTAATTACAGACCCATTTCTCTCCTTCCCCAGTTTTCAAAAATCCTTGAAAAGGTTTTTGACAAACGGTTAGAAATTTTTACATATAAGCATAAGCTAATCAATGAAGGACAATATGGGTTCAGACCCAACAGATCTACTTCGATGGCCATAATTGATGCCACAGAAGAAGTATCGAAGGCTCTAACAAACAAAAAACATGCAATAGGAATTTTTATAGATCTCAAAAAAGCTTTTGATACCATTAATCATGATATATTACTTAAGAAATTAGAACGATATGGAATACGGGGAGTTGCTGGGAAATGGGTGAAAAGTTATCTGAGCGACAGAGTACAGTTTGTTCAAATGGGTGAGTTCTCTTCTGGATGTCTTGACATTGCTTGTGGTATCCCGCAGGGATCAGTATTGGGCCCCAAATTATTTAATTTATATATTGATGATATTTTCAATGTTTCTCAATTGGTTAAATGTGTATTGTACGCTGATGATACAAATATTTTCTATAGTAACGATAGTTTGGAGCGACTGATTAGCGTTATAAACAAAGAACTAAGTAAATTTAAAAAATGGATGGAAAGTAATAAATTATCATTAAACCTAGATAAATCCAAAGTGATGTTTTTTGGAAGGTATCAAGCAGATTCGCAGAAAATGGTTGAGATAGATGGCGTACACATTGAAAATGTTCAGGAAATAAAATTTCTAGGTGTAACGACAGACAACAAGCTAAGTTGGAATGCCCACATCAGACATATAACAACTAAAGTCTCCAAAAGCCTTGCCATAATAAGTAGAGTTAAGCATATCCTTGATTATAATGCACTCCATACCCTGTATTGTGCTTTAATACAGACATATCTAACCTACTGTGTAGAGGTATGGGGCAATAATTACAAAAATGTAATACAGTCACTTTTTTTGCTACAGAAAAGAGCTATACGAATTATACACAAGGCCGCCTATTTCGAACACACAAATCCTCTCTTTCTCAAATCAAAGCTATTAAAAATGAAGGATCTTGTAAAATTATATAATGCACAGTTCATGTTCAAAGCGTATCACTATTTATTACCTGTGAACATTCAAAATATGTTTTCTCATAAGGAGCAGTCGTACAGTTTGAGAGGATTTGGAAACTTTGTGGTCCCACTGGCGGGTTCCACCAGGAGGAGTTTCTCTATGTCTGTTTGTGGGGTTACTTTGTGGAATAATCTGGGGCTTGAATTAAAGCAGTGTCAAGGCATTCACAATTTCAAACGTCTTTACAAACGAAAGGTCTGGTTCCATTACAATGACAATGAGGTTTGATTGTTTTCATGTTGTGTGGATTGTTGGATTAGTTGTTATTTATTTACCCTTGTGGTATTCCGTCTACCATTGTTGGTAGTTGTTCGTCATTATGTACTCTTGTGGTATTCCATCTACCATTGATGGTATTTGATAAACATTGTTATGTACCCTTGTGGTACTTCGTCTACCATTGTTGGTATTTGATAACCATTGTTACCTGTGGATAATCATTGTTACCTGTGGAAATATCTATATATTATAAATATGTATGGTTTGAATGTTTGGTTTTGACTTGTGCAACCACTGTTTCTAAATGAGGTATTATTATTACTATTATTCCTTTTTTTTTTTTTTTTTTTATATATTATTTTCTCTTTGAGATTATTGATGAAGGAAGCAGCCATTATTTGTTTGTATAAATTCTTTGATAGATTGGGGTGGGGTTTAATAAGTTTTACTTCTTCCCACTCCATTTTCAAGCATAAGCATATAATTTGTTATTATTGTGTATCTTTTCTGTTGTCACACTATGCTTGAAATAAATAAATAAAAAAATTAAATAAAATAGTATTTGCGTATGCATTTTTTGTGCACTCACGCAAGGCATTAGAAATAAAAATTTCTAGAATAAATGTAGAATATAGCCTCTATAAAAATTCTGACTGCTCCGTTTATGTCTTGTAAACAATATACTAAAGTGAAATATAGCTTTATGGGTGGAAAAATGTACATGATTTTGGACAAGAAACGCCTGTTTGTTTTATTTCTCAGCTCATAAACTCTCATATTTATACAGTCTGATTATATAAAAGCGTAATATGAATGCAAATGACCAGACACGATAAAATAGGCCAGATGCCTGATTAGCTATTCCGGGAAACAGAATCACAAATTTAGAAACTCTTTGTAGTTTCACGCAGAGAAAAACACAACATGAAACCTTTCCCTCACCCTTCATGGAGAACCATCATCATCTAATGATGAAAACAAGCTACGAGAAAACACACACACACACGCTTCGAGACCAGACCAGCCCTCGTGTTTGCGCTGTATTATAATGAGGGTATTGATTGCGTGTCTGTTAGTGTACACAACACAATTACTGTCATCTAGCGTAACGTGTTTCTCCGTGATAATTAACACACACACACACAGAGAGAGAGAGAGAGAGAGAGAGAGAGAGAGAGAGAGAGAGAGAGAGAGAGATGAGGAATGTGTCATCATGAACATCACTCCATCTCTGTCTTATTAGATTATTATACATGTTATTATTATACGTTTCCATCAGTCACTTGCTCTCGATTTCATTGCTTTTTGAAATATAATAGTTTGCTGTACTATATAGACGATAGTAATGTTTTTGAAAAAAGTCTGTTCTGCTCACCAAAAACGCATTTATTTGATTAATAATACAGCAAAAAAATTTGAAATATTTTTATAAATGTAAATCATCTGTTTTCTATGTGAATATACAGTAAAGTGTAATTTATTCCTGTGATCAAAGCTGAATGTTCAGCATCATTACTCCAGTCTTCAGTGTCACATGATCCTTCAGAAATCACTCTAATATGATGATCTGATGCTCAAGAAACATTTATGATTATTATCAGTGTTCAAAACAGTTCATATTTTTTGTGGAAACTGAGATACCTTTATTCTTCAGGATTCTTTGATGAGTTCAAAAGGACGTTCAGAACAGCATTTATACTGAATATACTTTTTGAAACATTATAAATGTCACTTTTCATCAATTTAATGCGTTCTTGCTGAAATTTTTCTTTAAAAAAAAAAAAATAATAACCTTACTGACCCCAAACTTTTGTATTGTAGTGAATTATGCAAACAGCACCAAATGACTAGCGTGTCCGAACACTGATCAGTCAAAAAAGCTAAAATTTTAATATACAGAGTGAAAAATGGCATGAAAATTTTTTGAGTGATGCTGCAAACAAATTGATGCATCAGAGTTTTGAATTGTTCAGTCTGAAATGATTCATCAACGTTTTGATTCAAAGTCAAACTGAAGTTTATATCAGAGACGCTATTAAAACATCAGGCTTAACGCTCTAATCCTCGAGTGAAGGGTCAGACACTAATGGCCAAATACACACACACTCACACTCACACACTCACACTCACACTCACACTCACACTCACACTCACACTCACACTCACACTCACACTCACACTCACACTCACTCACACACTCAGTCACACACTCACTCACACACTCACTCACACACTCACTCACACACTCACTCACACTCACACTCACACTCACACACTCAGTCACACACTCAGTCACACACTCAGTCACACACTCAGTCACACACTCAGTCACACACTCAGTCACACACTCAGTCACACACTCGAGTGAAGGGTCAGACACTAATGGCCAAATACACACACACTCACACTCACACACTCACACTCACACTCACACTCACACTCACACTCACACTCACACTCACACTCACACTCACACTCACACTCACACTCACACTCACACTCACACTCACACTCACACTCACACACTCACTCACACACTCACTCACACACTCACTCACACACTCACTCACACACTCACTCACACACTCACTCACACACTCACTCACACACTCACTCACACACTCACTCACACTCACACTCACACTCACACACTCAGTCACACACTCAGTCACACACTCAGTCACACACTCAGTCACACACTCAGTCACACACTCAGTCACACACTCAGTCACACACTCAGTCACACACTCGAGTGAAGGGTCAGACACTAATGGCCAAATATATATACACAGACACACTCATGCTCACACACACACACACACACACACACTCGAGTGAAGGGTCAGACACTAATGGCCAAATATATATACACAAACACACTCATGCTCACACACACACACACACTCAAGTGAAGGGTCAGACACTAATGGCCAAACACACACACACTCATGCTCACACACCCATGCTCAAACTCACACTCACACTCACACTCACACTCACACTCACACTCACACTCACACTCACACTCACACTCACACTCACACTCACGTGAAGGGTCAGACACTAATGGCCAAATATATATACACAAAAACACTCATGCTCACACACACACACACTCGAGTGAAGGGTCAGACACTAATGGCCAAATATATACACACAAACACACTCATGCTCACACACACACACACACTCGAGTGAAGGGTCAGACACTAATGGCTAAATATATACACACAAACACTCACACTCAAACAAATGCTCACACACTCACGCACACAAATGCTCACTCACTCACTTACTTACTCTTATACTAACTAATATATATATATATATATATATATATATATATATATATATACACTATATTAACATTCTAAAACAGCAGAAGCTCCTCATTGGTTGGTGAGCAGTGTATCCGGTATCCGGCAGATCTCACAGATCTCTCTCACAGACTCCAAGCTTTACGAAATCACAGGCTAATTGCTTTACTCTTGTCACATTTGTAGTGAAACATGAGCAATTAGAGGATTCTGGCCGGCCTCTGCCGTGGTTTTATGTCGCATTAGAGATTCTGGCACTGGGAAAGGTTTAAATTTGTATGCTTGCAGATCCTCGAAGCCTTCACAGCCAGAGCCGATGCCAGTGGGTTATTGCTGAACAGAAAAAAAAAACATTTCTGCCAGAAAAAAAGCCCTAAAATGTCTCCATTCAGTTACATCAGCACGAGCACATCTGCTAAATGTAAACTTTTAAAGTCACCATAACATCAAAACTGCCAATTCTTGTTTTTGCTTTTGTTTTAATGGAATATTGCCATATAGACTGTATAAAACATGTTCGTAGTGTGTGTGACATCACCTGTAGTGTTTCTGAAGAGTGTTTTTGAAGCCCAGAGTGGGCGGAGCCGGCCGTCGCCATCTTGGCCGCGTCACTCCCGGATAAACGGAAATGTGCAGCGAGGCGGATTAGCTGAGGTGACTGACGCTAACAGACAAACGGCTAGTAGTGACATCAGCGGGAATTCACCTGTCACTCAAGTGGCCACGCCCTTAATTATGCACAACTTTAAGGCTTATTATAATTTAAACGGATGAGTTATAAAAACATTCACCTCTCACAGTCGTCATGAAGGGCAACATTAACGATATAGACCAAAACCACTTTTTGCACCAGACTGTAAACATGTTTTTTCTGCTGTAAAGTTGGGCATTTTAACATGGGGGTTTATGGGATTGAGCCTCTTCTGTCTCTAGTGGCCAGTGGAGGAACTGCAGTTTAAGTCTCTTCAGTGTTGAATCAAGAGAGACTGGAAGGCTGGCGCTTGAATATTGCAGTATTTATTTTAAATGATTTATCGGTGCACATCATTATTGTTTTAATAATCTTCTCTTATCTGATGATGTGGGCGGAGCAACCTGTCACTCACATGAGATCCACCAATAGCAACCATCCAATCAATTCCACACAGACAAAATCAAGCCCCGCCCACATTTGTTCTTGTCCCAGAAGCGTTTCACTCGGATATACGACATGACTATAACTCAATATTCATTTGTAAACTGGTAAACATACAAAGTGATTTAACTCTTTTATACACTTTAGCAACATGGCCGTGGCTTTTACACAAACATGCATCATTCATATTTCCTTTATAAAAATTTAAAAAACTAGTCTAAATGTAATGTTTTCAACATCCCAGAGGTTACCAATCAATCAAACAGGTGTATTATCTGATGAGACATTCACTAAACTCACAACAGCTCAATATAAACGCAGAATATTATCAGCCTGATCACAGCTGAAACACTGCAGTTATTATGATCTCAGTCAATAAAGTTCATGCAGGAACAACGATCCAAGAACCAAACCATCATAAAGGCTCTAATAAGAATATGTCACGCCTATAGTAACACATACATATGCTATTAATATGCACACAAAGAAAACTCTTTCTCATATCATGTACGGTTCCACAAACACACACAAGATGAGAAAGAAACCGGAGAGAAATGCAAGATTTCACAATTAAATTAAAATTTGTGTGTGATGGATGATCCAATTGAACAAGTCAGATCTGTTATGAAATTAAGTTATATTTGTTTTTTGTTTTACTGTGGCAAATTGAATTTGATTCTTAAAAAAAATTTTGGGATCAGCATTGCTATAGTTAATAAAACCCAAAAATAAAATGATTAAAAATCATTTTCATTACTTGGAGGGGAAAAAAGCTGAAACTACCTTATAAATAACAGATCAAAAACTTAAACCTTTAACTAGAATTAGAAATGTTGCCTAGGCAATTAACTGAAAGTAACTTAAATTATTAAAACTAAAACACAAATATATATACACAAATATATAGCTCTCCACTCGCGCATATATATATATACACATACATACACACACACACGTATATACACATACACGTATATACACATACACACACAAATACATTCATGCACACATACATACATACATACACACACACGTGTGTGTCTGTACTGTGCATCCAAAAAGTTTTGCAGTCAAAACCACCAATTATTTTTTCCCTCAAAATGCATTTTTTGGGGATTGAGTCTCAAAAAGTTCTGCTTGAAAAACTTTCTTGAAAGTGTGTCAAAGAGTTTTGCTGCTTTTTTGCTCTTCCACGCCGTTTAAAAGAACAAGTGCTGTGGAAACAGACCAACAGAGACATGAACTGAGTTTAACTGAGAACATTCAATTATTCAACATTATTATTGATCTGCCTTACTTCAGGTGGACGATGACGCAACTTCTTGTATTATTTTCATGTTATCAAGCTGCTTTGATACAATCTGTATTGTAAAAAGTGCTATATAATAAAGGTGACTTGACTTTAAACGTTTGAAATCACAAAAGTATTATTAGCATTTTTAAGGTTTCTCAGGCAAACACAAAAGAAAAAAGGTTTTCTAACCATTTCGAGGTTCAATCAAAACAAATTAAATTGTGGTTTTCTTTGCATTCTTTTTTTTTTTCTTCAATGCACAAAGACAAAAATAATTCAAATCAACTTTAATAGTGATTCTAAACACCTTCAAATGATTTCTAAGACAATGAGCACAAGAAATAATAGTACACACACCATGGGCAACAGAGACTACACTCTAAAAAATGCTGGGTTGTTTCAACCCAACTTTGGGTCAAACATGGACAAACCCAGCCGTTGGGTTAAATTTTAATATATATTTTTTAACCCAATGTTTGGATTTGTCCATATTTAACCCAAAATTGGGTTAAAACAACCCAGCATTTTTTAGAGTGTAGTCAGCAGAACTGATTAAACCGCCGCTATCTCAGCATCTCCTGCTTTAAACACCCGAGGCAAACATCCAGACACTCATTTCTCTTCTCCAACTTCCAGAGTTTGTCTCTTTCGTTTAACGCTCTTTCTGTGACGCTGACTTTATGAATTCCGCCTCCAGACGGGCCGATTTGCAGTTTGGAAACACATCCCACCTTTTAATGTGTCAATCCGGATGATTGGAGACGTGAAAAGTAGGACAGGCTTTAAGACACCGCGAGCGGAGAGAGAGAGAGAGCTTATCCGTGCTGAGGGAAAATAAGCAAACTTTACAGGAACAAAAGCTTTCAGAAAACTTTCACAGGAACAGAGAAGGATCTAAAAGTGCCTGACCTAAAGAAGAAAACCTGCATCTTTTTAGGAAAGCGGCGAACAAAAGCAAACACACACAAACTCAGGATTCCAGCAGACTTTGTATGGTGCATTTGGTGGAAATGCGATAAAATTGTTATTACAGAATGTCACAGACTGTTATTTTTTGATAACACATGACTTTTTCAAAAAATGTACCTACGTTCCCGGCTGTCAAAATCGTATTATGCCACTTTTATGGTGCTTTCTTTGTCACTTTGGATTAACTTACATTAAATCGAATTGTATTTTTCAAAAATCTTGTGATGTGGGGTGATTTTCCCGTAAACTCGCTGATTAAAGGGTTAGTTCAGCCAAAAATTAAAATTCTGTCAGTAATTACTCGCTCTCATGTTGTTCGACCCCGTAAGACTTTCATCTTCTGAACACAAATTAAGATATTTTTGATTAAATCTGAGAGCGGTCTCACTCCTCCAATGGCTTTAATTGTAATTGAAACTTGACGGCCCAGAAAGTTAGTAAAGACCATGTTTAAAATCTTAGCTTCTGGGTTGTACGTCAGAACGTAGGCTAATAGTGAGCCTACGTTCTGACGTACAACCCAGAAGCTAAGATTTTAAACATTGTCTTTACTAAATTTTCAGATTTAATCAAAAATATCTTAATTTGTGTCCCGAAGATGAACGAAAGTCTTACGGTGTTGGAACAACATGAGGGAGAGTAATTACTGACAGTTTTAATTTTTGGGTGAACTAACCCTTCAACTACCCTTTACTAACCAACTAGTCTCGACTGTTTCCTGAAGACGTAGTAACATGGTCGAGTAATAACTTCTGCAAACTAATTTATTCCAGATCTCAGAGATACTGCTGTAACGAACATGGCATCTAATGAATGATTCACCGTTTTTGTTCCATGTTATTTTGCTTTATTTGATGTATGATTCATCGCCGGCAAAATTACAAACGCAACACTTTTGTTTATATTCTAAATCAATCTGTTTCTGTTATTGTAAAACAAAACATTATTTAATTATAACAATTTTATTTTACAGTAGGATTGTAAAATAAAACTATTATTAATATCTGTGAAATAAATTATTATTATTAATATAATTATTAAATACAATATTTTAAAACGCATTACTAATTTAATACAGTTATTGTAATGATTACTATTATTTAAAAATAGTTGTATTAATATAGTACAATTACTAGAAATATATTACAACTGTAATGTTTGTACTGTAATTTTTTTTAAATAATAATTGTATTTTGCAGTACAATTAAAAAATAAAATTATTATTATTAACTTAAAATATTATAATTATTCTTATTTAATATTTTAATTTCATAATAATAATAAAATCATCATTATACACTGAACAAAATTAAAAACGCAACACTTGTTTTGCCTCCATTTTTCATGAGCTGAACTCAAAGATCTAAGACTTTTTCTCTGTACGCAAAAGGCCTATTTCTCTCAAATATTGTTCACAAATCTGTCTAAATCTGTGTTAGTGAGCACTTCTCCTTTGCCGAGATAATCCGTCCACCTCACAGGTGTGGCATATCAAGATGCTGATTAGACAGCATGATTATTGCACAGGTGTGCCTTAGGCTGTCCACAATAAAAGGCCACTCAAAAGTGTTGCGTTTATCATTTTGTTCAGTGTATGTTCCGCTTTAAAAAAATGTTTTACAGTCGATTAAAATGCATATACATTTAAATAGAACGAAAGCTATATAATGTTAGCTTGCTTATTGTCCCCAAGAGCAGATCTATTGAAGTCTACATGTCATTTATGTAAGTATTTCAAGACATCTGTCAGGTTTTGTTCTTAAAACCCTCTTGTGTGTAGGACTTATTTCTTACACATCTTATCCCACGCCTCAGTTGTTATTACCAAAACGTCATTTTAGAGCTTGAGTCAGATTTGGGCCATTTATAGCAGAGTAATGCAGTTATTTTAGAGAGAGAGAGAGAGAGAGAGAGAGAGAGAGAGAGAGAGAGAGAGAGAGAGAGAGAGAGAGAGAGAGAGAGAGAGAGAGAGAGAGAGAGAGAGAGAGAGAGAGAGAGAGAGAGAGAGAGAGAGAGAGAGAGAGAGAGAGAGAGAGAGAGAGAGAGAGAGAGAGAGAGAGAGAGAGAGAGAGAGAGAGAGAGAGAGAGAGAGATTAAGTGTGTGTGAATTAACTGAGTCTGTGCACCTCTTAGTATTCTGCAGAGGCGTCTCTACTAATAGAGAAACTGTAAGTTTATGTGCTTCAAGAACAGTGCTGTTATTCCCTCGCTAATGAGAAATGTCATGTAGCTTTTAAGTTGCTTTTTAATTTGCGTTAAGTAACTATTTTACTGATTATATTGTCAGAGCTGCACTGAAAACACGTTTCTGTGCGAGTGTGTGAGTGTAAGTGTGTGTGTGTGTGTGTGTGTGAGAGAGAGAGCGGGAGAAAGAGAGTATGTGCTTTCTGTACATAATAAAAACAATAATATAAAAATAATAAAAATAATAAAACCTAATTGTGTGGCAAAAACATGGAACTAATTTGTCGTTTTAATCCTATTGTGTTTACTATATTTATTTGTTGGGTCAGTGTCATTGTGGGTTTTGGTTCTGTTGCTGTTGTCGGCTGTAAAGACTTTCGAAGTAACAGAAAGCATTTGGCGAAGTGATATGAAACTCAAAGGTTTTTGAGTCAAAACCTGCTGGAACTACTTTAGCCGTGAGTTACCCTGAATATAATTGAACACCTTAGAAAGTTCGTTAACCAATCAGATTCATTAACTAAACCTAAATAGATGATGAAAAATCATTTTGTTATTTAAAAAAAAGCTAAAATATAATGTACAATATAAATAACAGAAAAATAACTAAAAATACTAAAACCGAAGAGAAAAATACATTAAAGCTAAATAAATACAAATGACAAAAGCACAAAAGCAAAATTCCTAAAACTAAAAAATAACATGAAAAGTTTTTCTATAAAAATAAAAGCTAATTTAAAATATTAATAAATACTAAATAAATTAAAGAGTAATACATGTTTTGAAAATCAAAATCAAAAATTTACATTTTTATGTAATCTGTTCAATTAGTTATTTGTGTGGGGGGGGGGGGGGGGGGATTAATTTATCTTTAATTAGTACTTCAGTAATTCGGCTCATATTCTACTCAAAAATTCGACTCAAGTTCAACAACAGCAACATCTCGACTCTCCAGAAACACTTAAACAAAAACTGCCGGTGAAAACAGAAAGGGAGGCAATAACACAGCAAAAATGTTGCATATTTACATGAAACTTTGATAACCGCCACAACAATCTCCTAAAAGCAGCACATGCACTTAAACACGGCAAGACCTGTTAGTCAAAAGGTGTGAAGTTATAAAAAAGACTTGATCTACTTCCTAAAACCAGCACAGAAAACCTCACAGAGTCCTTTTTTTACAGCTAGATGTCCCTAAAATTAACCTAAAAGTCACTCTTTGATATCAATACCACTTATTTTAACATGAAGCATCTATCTTCTATCTATCTATCTATCTATCTATCTAAGTCGCTGTGGAATTCTGGGAAATTATGCACTCAGAAGACATTTAATAAGTACATTTCAGCCCTCCGTTGCATCCGTATAAAGTCGCTGAGAAGCGTCACAGAAGAGAGCAGAAAGCTGTAACACTGTGACCCAGACGTTTGATTGACAGCTCCATTCGCCAGGGTGTCACACTCTCGGTTATGACATCATCAGCACTGACAATAACTGCGAATCAATGGCAAGAGCGTCTCTACGGCAACCAGAGACGACGCTCGGCCACTTTGCCCGTTTCCTTTCAGCACACAAACTCACTGAAGTGTCTCTCACACACACACATACACACAGAGAACATCTTGTCGAGCACTTTAACTGTTCAAATGCAATCGTATTGTTTGATTTGGGGCGTTATCCCATGAAGAGGCATTTTACAAACTCTTGCTGTTGTTTCAGGCTCTACTAGAACAGGTTTTCCTGCTTGAATGTTGATTATTCTCCTCATATTCTCCATTGTTGCGGCTCCTCTCTTCCCAGTCTGTCAGTAACGCTCAGGACTGTGTTTTCTGAAAGCATCGTTAGCCAACTGGTCGCAAGTTCCGTCGTTATCATCAGTTCAACGAGTCTGTGTTTCCCAAACCATCGCTCCAATGAACATTCGCAAACCGCATCGCAGAGTTGTGTGTTTGAGCGACAGATCTCCTGTGGTTAGAAGCAGTTTCTAGTTTGCATGACATGTGGACTCAATAGATCCTGATCTGGAGCAAAATAAGCAAGCTGACATTCAGTGCAATCTGTGTCTTATTTCGAATACATATTTTAAGTATGTCAAGAGATTTAAAGTGTTGTTTTTGAAGAGTGCTCTAGTATGTAAGAACGAGCCTATGATTGAATCTGGAAATAAAGCAAATATTTCAAATATTCCTTTAATATGTAAAGAGAAATATTCCTCAAATGCCATGTCCGTGATTTATAGCAAAACATCTAGCATTATTAATTCGATCTCAAACGATTCATATAAAGAAGTTATTTCTCCACCGAGTTTATGACATCATTAACCAACGGGCTTGAACGACAAATTTGCGATGTTACTGTATAAAACATTTTTATATAATATGGTTTCGGGAAACAGTCGTGACTAGCTAGTTGATTTCTTCACCGATGCATCGTACTATGACAGTGAAGCAGCGAGTTACGGCGTTATACGGGAAACACAATCCTGTTTACTTCCTGTCTCTATGAAGCCCCTCCTTCTGAAAAGCACACTGTGCTCTGATTGGTCGGCTGGATCAGTGTGCTGTGATTGGTCGAGCGCTTCGAGTGTGTTTGGGAAATGTCCCGCCCCTTTCCATAACCACCAGTTTAACACACTACTAACTAACTCAACCAGGCCCCGCCCCTTTATTCTGCGCATTAATTATTATAATGAGGAATATTGTGACGTGTTCGTTCCCGGGAGAAACTCAAGACTACAATGGAGGCGTTTCACCCTTTACCAAAGAAAGTGCAGACGGTAATATATCTGTAAGTGGGATCAAGCTGAAAACACACAAACTGTCTGATCTGAGACTACAAGTCTCCTTCATTTATACAG
>CM060604.1:1654963-1684963 GCA_030578255.1 Tiaroga cobitis
AGTGAGTTATGTGACGTGAGTGAGTGTGTTATGTGACGTGAGTGAGTGTGTTATGTGACGTGAGTGAGTGTGTTATGTGACGTGAGTGAGTGAGTTATGTGACGTGAGTGAGTGAGTGTGTGTGTGTGTGTGTGTGTGTGTGTGTTCTTAAGTGACGTGAGTAGTGAGTGAGTGAGTGAGTGAGTGAGTTAGTTATGTGACGTGAGTGAGTGTGTGGGTGTGTGTGTGTGTGTGTGTGTGTGTGTGTGTTAAGTGACGTGAGGAGTGAGTGAGTGAGTGAGTGAGTGAGTAGTAAGTGAGTGAGTGTGTTATGTGACGTGAGTGAGTGAGTGTGTTATGTGACGTGAGTGAGTGTGTGTGTTCTTGAGTGAGTGAGTGAGTGAGTGAGTGAGTGTGTTCTTAAGTGACGTGAGTAGTGAGTGAGTGAGTGAGTGTGTGTGTTCTTGAGTGAGTGAGTGAGTGAGTGAGTGAGTGTGTTATGTGACGTGAGTGTGTGAGTGTGTGAGTGAGTGAGTGAGTGAGTGAGTGTGTTATGTGACGTGAGTGTGTGTGTTCTTGAGTGAGTGAGTGAGTGAGTGAGTGAGTGAGTGAGTGAGTGAGTGAGTGTGTTCTTAAGTGACGTGAGTAGTGAGTGTGTGAGTGAGTGAGTGTGTGAGTGAGTGAGTGAGTGAGTGAGTGAGTGAGTGAGTGAGTGAGTGAGTGAGTGAGTGTGAGACTGACCTTGATCCTGGGCATGGTGACGGTGGGCGGTCTGGCTTTGGCAGTGAAGCTGTGAGAAGAGCCTCTCTCCAGCACATGTCTGGTGTACGGCATGAACCCGAGACCGTCAGAGCCGAACACGAAGTCCTGTCTGAGAGCGTCGATCAGGAGCAGCACCACACGCCTGAACAGAGGAGCCGGGGCTCGTGACGAGTTCACGCCATCTCCTGGAACACACACACACCAAAGTGTTGCATTATTTTCCTGTTATCTCTGTAAAGCTGTTTTGAAACAAAGGAGACTTGACTTGACCGTTCAGCTGTAGATGTGTGTGCTCAACACGCTGAAGAATAATGAGCATCTAAAGAGTCTACATATAATTATGAATTCAATTATAAATAACTTATAACTTAATAAATGTATTATACATACATATAAAACACATAAAATGATATTTATTATATATAATTATATTCTAAAAATAACAACTATAAATAATATATATAAAGATATATATAAATGTGTGTGTGAGTGTGTCTGTGTGTGTGGCTTTACCTGTGTGTGGCTCTGCAGGAAAGTCAGTCAGTTTGCTCTTGGCTGAAAAGGAGGATTTGACAGGAACAGGGAAGAATCCTCTCAGGAAAAGAGCGACTGACAAAATCTCAAATATGAGACACAATAAAGCAAATACTGATGAGCTCAGCTTCATGATGAAGATTAATACATTAATATCACTTATTCACAGAAGACAACACAAACACTGTAGCCTGCCTTATTTCTCACTGCCCGCAATATGACGGCATTTTGAAGAGAAACGCCACTAAATCCACACGATTAATGAAGACTCTCCCGGATTAGTGTTTTGAAATTCTCATTTCCGTGTTGTGCAGTGAGAATCTACGGCAACTCACAAGGATCTTTTCTCACATTTTTCAACGTTTCTGCGGACTCTTATTTTGTAATCAGAGCCAAAACTCTTAATTTACATTTACATTACATTATATAAAGTTCTAAAATATCTAAAATTGTATTATAATTAATATAATAAAAACGATATAAAAAATAAAACATGTCTCTTACTAAATTAAAATAAGAAAAGTTGTATATAGACAGTTTTTTTTTATTTTATGTTTACATTTTAACAAATTAGCCGACAGGGAGAGAAATACGATTTTAATTAACACGCAATTGTTGAATGTTATATTATTATATACTTATATAATTTATTAAATTATATTAATTACTACGATAAGTTCCATTAAAAGCCACAGTGTGTGAGGTCATCAGTGGCTGTCATGGTAACATTTGTTTGTAACGTTACTGTTATTTATTCACTTTTCGCCACTATCAAACACGCGTTTTATCCGTTAGGAAATTTATAGACAAAGAAAACCGTCGAAATAATCTACGCATTATGGCTTTTCTTACAGTGCTGCTGATGGTGAAAGTAAAGTGTGTTTGTAAGCAGTGATTTAGAGGTTCTGTCGGTGGAAATGGAGAAAATCACAACCTCAAAGTTTCTCAATGCAATAACCGAGAATTATAAAGATATTAGAGAAGAGATGATGCAACCAGGTGAGTCAAACACGTGATCGGAGATGTGTATTTTATATAACACTAGCTACCAGTCAAAAGTTTTAGATCGGCAAGATTTTTAATGTTTTTAAAATAAGTCTTTTCTGCTCACCAAGGCTGCATTTATTTGATTAAAAATACACAAAAAAATAATATTGTTAAATATTATGAGAATTTAAAATAGCTGTTTTCAACTTTAATATATTTTAAAATGTATTCCTGTGATCAAAGCTGTATTTTCAGCATCATTACTCCAGTCTTCAGTGTCACATGATCCTTCAGAAATCACTCTAATATGATGATCTGATGCTCAAGAAACATTTCTCATTATTATCAATATTGAAAACAGGTATTTACATTTTCAGGATTTTTTGATGAATAAAAACTTCAAAAGAACAGCATTTATCTGAAATCTAAATCAGTTGTTAGAACTTTTATTTAATTTTTTGGGGGAAAGAAATAAAAGAAATAAATACTTTTATTCACCAATGATGAATTAAATTGATCAAAAGTGACAGTAAAGACATTTAAAATGTTACAAAAGATTGTATTTCAAATCAATGCTGTTCTTTTGAAATTTGTATTCATCAAAGAATCCTGAAAAAAAAAAAATTGGACACAACTGTTTTCAACATTGATAATAATGAATGTTTTTTTTAGCATAAAATACACATATTACAATGATTTCTGAAGGATCATGTGACACTGAAGACTGGATTAATGATGCTGAAAATTCAACTTTGTATCACTGGAACAAATAACATTTTAAAAAAATAAATTAGAAAACAGTTTTAAATTGTCATAATTTTTATCAAATGAATGCAGCCTTGGTGAGCAGAAGAGACTTCTTTTTAAAAAAAAATTAAAATCGTACCGATCCAAAACTTTTGACTGGTAGTATATATACGTATATGTATATAATATGCATATCTCTGATCACATATATATATATATATATACACACACACACACACAGTAGATCATACATATATATTGATTGTGTTTGAGTTTAGCAGAGATCAGTGCTGAGTCCGTGGAGAAGACAGTGATTCTGCTTAAAGAGAAAGCTGAAAGTGGAGATTCTCAAGCCGCCTTCCTCCTGGGACAGTTACACTATGAGGAGGTGATGATGCCTAAAGTCTCTCTCGTTTAATCTGCGCACAGATTCTATAGGTTGTGCTAAGACAGAATCATGTGGGAATGTGATCCATGACTCGTGACTCCTGGTGTTTGTTCTTCAGGGCCGCTTCACAGAAGCTGAGATCATCTTCGACGGCATTAAAGATGAAGATCCCCGAGCTCTATATCAGCTGGCTGCCATGTATTACGATGGACTTGGAACCAAAGAAGACCTTGTGAGGACCTTCTTATTCATGATATCTCTCAGATCCACAGTAATAATAGGCTTTTTGTATAGTACAAATTTACAAACGCCTGCAAAAGTAACTAAAATTGGAGTGCAACAGTCGGAAGTCAACTCCATTCATTTTCCCCATATGAAAACTGATTTTGAACGATAGCTCATAAACCTTTAAAGACAGCCCAACAGTATTTGCTTCTGTTGAAACCGTTAGCCCGCATTATTTCAACTTATTTATAAAAGAATCGCGGTCAACAGCTAAATTTGTGGTGATAAACTACATTACCCATAATGCTGTACAGAAAATTCCACCAATCAGAGTCGAGACAAGCAAAACCGCCAAAACAGCTCTTTAGCTCCGCCCACTCCCATAAACGAGCTCTCTACACTCAAAATACTGAAATGTAATATATGCATATTTTGCAATTAACTTAAAAAATATATATTGTTTTTATATATAATCAACATATTAAATGAGTAGTTCGCCCGTTTTTTAGTTTGTCTCATTCGCAATGCTTCATGGGATTGTAGTTCTTTCCCTCACTGAAGTCCTTAAGCACACAGTCTTGTATTTTTGTCTGATTTTCAAACGCGTTTTTGCTTCAAACCAAAGTTTGCAGTGTTGTGATTCTCCTCGCAGCTGATTGGCTCGGTTCATGGCTTATAAGACTATTTTAAAATCCCTATGGGAAAAAATTAATGGAAAAAAATACTTCCGGAAAAGGGGACGGACACTGTTACACTCTATTAAAGTCTCACTGTCCATATGAAAACCATCAACTCTAACAGGGCAAAGCAATGGAGTTGATGAGAAGAGTTGCATTGTGGGATTCCTCGCACGCGGGCTCTGTCAGACACGCGGCGCTGTATAACCTGGGCCGGGCGTATCTGGAGGGTCACGGGGTCCAGGCGTCCAGCGCTGAAGCAGAGCGGTGAGAAACTATCACACAAAACACAAATCTGGTGCAACAATCGATCGTGTCACAATATATCGCAATACAAAAATGCAGCAACATGTATCGTGGATAGTGACAATAAGTATTGTGGATAGTTCACCCAAAATAAAAATTACTGTGTGAGAAAAAATTCAAGTTTACAGAATTTTAGTGTCAGTACTACATTAAACAATGTTGAATATAACTACACACATTTTAATACACATCACGATACTGAACTCACGATACGATATTATTGCGATACTCCAAGACATGATAAAAGATTAACAAAAAATGTACCATTGATTAAAATGCTAAGTTTGGTATTACATTGTGTGTGTAAATGAACAGTCTTGCACTTGATGCTGGAAACCCAAAGCACAGGACAATAGAGACACCAGAATAACAATATTCATGATTCTGAAGCTGAACATACAGAATTATTTTAAACGAATATGCTTTCAATCTGTCACTGATATTTGAAATAAAGTCAGCCACTTTGTACAGAAATTCATTGCATTAAACTATATAATGTTGAATATAATGTAGACATACATTTTTTTTCTCACACAGTAATTTTTATTTTGGGTGAACTACACACAACACATGATGTCACTATCCACAATACATATTGTTGCATTTTTGTATTGCCATATATTGTGACACGATCTATTGTGACGCCGCTAGTAGGGAAGTGTGATTTGGGACGGTGCTCTGTGTGTTCCCGCAGGCTTTGGCTCCTGGCAGCTGATGAGGGGAACCCGAACGCTAGTGTGGAGGCGCAGTCGTCTCTCGGCATGTTCTACTGCAGACCCGAGACCCGAGACCTCACCAAGGTCCTGAGATCATGCATGACCGGCTCCGCTTGCAGTCGCACAACCAGAGAATCAGCTCTGGGTTCCTTTGGGAATCTAATGGGATTTTCGAATAGTGATTTATGAGTGGAATAGGTCTGTGGTTGGCAAGAATTTTGGGATGTGAACTCACAATTACAATAAAAAAGTCACAATTGCGGGATATAAACTCACAATTGCAATAAAAAAATCATGTTTGATGAATGGCTGAGGGAAATTTATGTAATAAAACACAACGTGAAGGCATCAAGTATGATAACCACAGATCTTATTCTACTCATAAATTGAAAAACCAGTGAATTAGCCATCCGTTGACCTATAAACTGTTTGCATTCAACTGTAATACTGCATTATAAAAAATAATAATAATTATAATAAATTAAATTAAGAATGTATATCAATTATAATAAGTTAAAATAACTTAATAAATATAAGTTAGAATACATATAATTTAATAATACATTAACACTTTACAATTGTTTAAAAAAAATATTTGTCTTGTGTATATATATATATATAATTATAACTTTAAGTCAATTTTGACTTCTCATAGTTTCAACATTTTGTCAACTTTTTATGTCATTATTATGTTTTAGAAAAGCGTGATTTTTTTCACACGTGGTAGAAATGGACTTCCATGGTGTAATCAAGTGAAATATAATTGACTTTTCATCACATAAATATGATTTAGCATGTCATAGACTTTTTATGTCGATTTAGAATTTTATGTCATAATTATGACTTATGTCAATTTCATCTTATGTGAATTTTGAAAGTCAATTCCAACTATCTCTGCTTTTATAACTAATATCAAGGCTGCATTTATTTGATCAAAAATACAGTAAAAATTGTGAAATATTATTACAATGTAAATCAGCAGTTTTCTATGTGAATATACAGTAAAGTGTAATTTATTCCTGTGATCAAAGCTGAATTTTGAGCATCATTACTCCAGTCTTCAGTGTCACATGATCCTTCAGAAATCACTCTAATATGACGATCTGATGCTCAAGAAACATCTATGATTATTATCAATATTGAAAACAGTTTCATATTTTAGTGGAAACCTTTATTTTTCAGAATTCTTTAATGAATAGAAAGTAAACAAAAGTAACTTAATAAATGTCTTTACTACACTTTTGATCACCTTAATGAATCCTTTCTAACTAAAAGTATTAATTTCATCTTCCAGACCCCACACTTTTGAACAGTAGCGCATCTCTCAGACTCGTTTCTGAAATCATCGCTCAGGGAAATGTAATGCGTTTTTCAGATGTAGTAAACCTGTGCGTGTGTGTTTTAGGCGTTCTCGTGGCACTCGGAGGCGTGTGGGAACGGCAGTGTGGAGTCTCAGGGCGCTCTGGGAGTCATGTATCTGCACGGCCTCGGTGTGCAGAAGGACCCGGACTCGGCCCTGTTCTGCCTGAAGGACTCGGCGGAGAGAGGGAACGTTTACGCTCAGGGTCATCTGACGGCCTGCTACTACCAGCGCAAACTCTACTCCAGAGCCGCAGCACTGGGAGAACGGTGCAGCCGCGCACACACACACACACACACACACACAAATAATCCGTTAGTAATGGGATTGACGGCTCAGTCGGACTGAAAAGCCTTCATGTAAACACTTTTTATCGATCGGATTGAAAGGGTGGTTTATTCCTTTTCTAATCTGATCGAGAGAACATGTAAGGAACTAGAGTTGTTACACTCAGGTAAACGATTTAGAATGCCGAAATGCAGGTTAAAGAGGTATAAAAACTCATTCATGCCAGCTGCCATTAAGATGCTAAACAGTAACAAATGACTGTTACCTACTTGTACACTTTTTATTCCCACTGTGTTGTGCACCGTTTTCACGGGTAGCCTACAGTGTAATGAGGCATGTTTGTATAGTCTATACTCAGTGTATATTTTATGTGGTTTGTTGTAAGTGTGTGTCGCAGTGACTGGAGCGCAAGACAAATTTCCCCTCTGGGGGACATTAAAGTATATTTTATCTTTTAAACACTTGATCGGATTGAGAACCGGAACTGAAAGGACTGCGCATGTGCAATGACGTAGAAATAGCGCAATGACGTGTGACGCGCTGTTCTTCTGTTGAATAAAGTGTCATATAAATGAGTGTCCTGTAATTCCTCTCCTTTCACTGTGAAGTGGTGCAGGACAACGGCCCACCAGTGCTGGTCTCAGACTCTCATCCACACACGACTAGTTTAGAGCATTTTACTGCGTGATCAATATAAGCACAACAGTTCATATGCTCATTGTTTCCAAATTATGACTAGAAAATTATAAATATTAAGTCTGCTGTTTAAATACGTCAATACGGTTACTAATGGATTGTGTGGTTGCATGAAAACGTAGCCGGTTTGATTCAGCATGCAATAACTGGTTTTGGTTGTTCCCAGAGTGTGTGGATATGAGGACACGAGCGCCATCGCGAGACACACCAGCTGTCTGGAGGAGTTCATCAGGAAGGGCATCACTATTGCCATGTTTTACTTCGCACGCTGCCTTTATCTGGGCCGAGGGGTCCCGCAGAACAGAGACAGGGCGAAAAGATACTTCACACAGGTACACTAAAGTGCAAATAGTGATAGACGGTATTTACACCTAGTGGAAATGGCAAAAAAAAGAATTTTCTTTGCAGCAAATGTCTGTTATAATGCAATTCTTCTGCACAGTAAAATGCCCTGCTGCTGAGAAGCGATGTGGGAAATATTCACACTTTTTGAATTGCATTTGAGAGATTATCTCTCAAAAATTATGCGGAATATGAACTCACAATTGCGATAAAGTCAGAATTGCGAGATATAAATTTGCAATTGCGAGAAAAAAAATGAATTGTGGGATATTGCAATTTGCAATATTGCAATAAAAAAACTCAGAATTGCGGGATATAAACTTACAATTCCGATAAAAAAGTCAGAATTGCGGGATATAAACTTGCAATTACGATAAAGTCAGAATTGTGGGATATAAACTCGCAATTGCGATTAAAAAGTCAGAATTGAGAGATTTAAACTTGCAATTGCGATAAAAAGTCAGAATTGTGGGATATAAACTTGCAATTGCGATAAAAAAAGTCAGAATTGTGGGAAATAAACTAGCAATTGCGATTAAAAAGTCAGAATTGAGAGATTTAAACTAGCAATTGTGATAAAAAGTCAAAATTGTGGGATATAAACTTGCAATTGCGATAAAGTCAGAATTGAGAGATTTAAACTTGCAATTGCGATTAAAAAGTCAGAATTGTGGCATATAAACTTGCAATTGCGATAAAAAGTCAGAATTGTGGGATATAAACTTGCAATTGCGATAAAAAGTCAAAATTGTGGGAAATAAACTTGCAATTGCGATAAAGTCAGAATTGAGAGATTTAAACTTGCAATTGCGATAAAAAGTCAGAATTGCGGAATATAAACTTTCAATTGCGATAAAAAGTCAGAATTGTGGGATATAAACTTGCAATTGCAAAAAAAAAGTCAGAATTGTGGGAAATAAACTAGCAATTGCGATTAAAAAGTCAGAATTGAGAGATTTAAACTAGCAATTGCGATAAAAAGTCAGAATTGTGGGATATAAACTTGCAATTGCGATAAAGTCAGAATTGTGGGATATAAACTTGCAATTGTGATAAAAAAGTCAGAATTGTGGGATACAAACTGGCAATTACGATTAAAAAGTCAGAATTAAGAGATTTAAACTAGCAATTGCGATAAAAAGTCAGAATTGTGGGAATATAAACTTGCAATTGCGATAAAGTCAGAATTGTGGGATATAAACTTGCAATTGTGATAAAAATGTCAGAATTGTGGGATACAAACTGGCAATTACGATTAAAAAAGTCAGAATTGCGGGATATAAACTTGCAATTACGATTAAAAAAGTCAGAATTGCGGGATATAAACTTGCAATCACGATTTAAAAAGTCAGAATTGCAGGATATAAAATGGCAATTGCGATAAAAAAAGTCAGAATTGCGGGATATAAACTTGCAATTACGATTAAAAAAGTCAGAATTGCGGGATATAAAATGGCAATTACGATTAAAAAAGTCAGAATTGCGGGATATAAACTTGCAATTACGATTAAAAAGTCAGAATTGCGGGATATAAACTTGCAATCACGATTAAAAAAGTCAGAATTGCAGGATATAAACTTGCAATAACAATTAAAAAAGTCAGAATTGCGGGATATAAACTTGCAATCACGATTAAAAAAGTCGGAATTGCGGGATATAAACTTGCAATTGCGATTAAAAAAAGTCAGAATTACGGCATATAAACACATTTGCAATAAAAAAAAGTCAGAATTGCGGGATATAAACTTGCAATTGCGATAAAAAAAGTCAGAATTGCGAGACATGAACTTGCAATTACGATAAAGTCAGAATTGTGGGATATAAATTCGCAATTGCGATTAAAAAGTCAGAATTGAGAGATTTAAACTTGCAATTGCGATAAAAGTCAGAAATGTGGGATATAAACTTGCAATTGCGATAAAAAAGTCAGAATTGTGGGATATAAACTTGCAATTACAATTAAAAAAGTCAGAATTGCGGGATATAAACTTGCAATTACGATTAAAAAGGTCAGAATTACGGGATATAAACTTGCAATTACGATTAAAAAACTCAGAATTGCGGGATATAAACTTGCAATTGTGATTAAAAAGTCAGAATTGTGGGATATAAACTTGCAATTACGATTAAAAAAGTCAGAATTGCGGGATATAAACTTGCAATTACGATTAAAAAGGTCAGAATTACGGGATATAAACTTGCAATTACGATTAAAAAACTCAGAATTGCGGGATATAAACTTGCAATTGCGATTAAAAAGTCAGAATTACGGCATATAAACACATTTGCAATAAAAAAAGTCAGAATTGCGGGATATAAACTTGCAATCACGATTAAAAAAGTCAGAATTGCGGGATATAAACTTGCAATCACGATTAAAAAAGTCAGAATTGCGGGATATAAACTTGCAATTACGATTTAAAAAGTCAGAATTGCGGGATATAAAATGGTAATTACGATTAAAAAAGTCAGAATTGCGGGATATAAAATGCTAATTACGATTAAAAAAGTCATAATTGTGGGATATAAACTTGCAATTACGATTTAAAAAGTCAGAATTGCGGGATATAAAATGGTAATTACGATTAAAAAACTCAGAATTGCGGGATATAAACTTGCAATTGCGATTAAAAAGTCAGAATTGTGGGATATAAACTTGCAATTACGATTAAAAAAGTCAGAATTGCGGGATATAAACTTGCAATTACGATTAAAAAGGTCAGAATTACGGGATATAAACTTGCAATTACGATTAAAAAACTCAGAATTGCGGGATATAAACTTGCAATTGCGATTAAAAAGTCAGAATTGTGGGATATAAACTTGCAATTACGATTAAAAAAGTCAGAATTGCAGGATATAACATTGCAGTTGCGATAAAAAAGTCAGAATTGTGGGATATAAACTCGCCATAACGATGAAAAGTCCGAATTGTGGATAATTTGAGCGATCTGTACTGTGTAAAGCTGACTGGACTTCTCTCGTTGTCGTCAGGCTGCCAGGATGGATCCAAAAATCTGTCAGGAGCTGCAGATGAACGTCGTACACGGCAGAATATAAACCACACATCACTCGTTTCATCTCAGAGAAGTTCAGTATCATTTCAGTGTGATATAAAGATGATCCAAAGAGAGGCTAGTGTAAAATGCATGCGTCAAATTCTTACAAATGTAATCTTTATATTCAAGTCGGTTTTATTTTTTATGAAAAAAGTTTAGCTAATATCTTGAATATGTGTGTACATATAAAATGTATTATTTTTCAAAAAGTTTTCAAACATATTTTTCAATGAATGTTATAAATATTTTAAAACTACTACATAACTTTTTTTTCCTTTAAATCATTATACGTATAAATACATCAACTGGATATCATTTACTTCCCCCACAAAAGAAGAAAGAAAACAATAAAAACAACAAAAAATTTATTTAATTTAGAAATTGAAGTACTCACTAAATTGTATTCAAGTTCAAGTTATGAATTGCATTTTAATGTATATATTTAATATTTTACTATATTGAAGACATGACACATGACAGATCTTCTTTTGCAATTTATTGCTTATAAATGCTCTAGCCTATTTTTGGTAAAAATAAAAGTCTATAATAATATTAATAATAATAATAATAATAATATCACAAACAGAACCTTCACAATAACTGTACATGACATATTGCACGATTAAAAGCCTTCATAATGGTCACAATAATATGTAGAGCGTTTACATTGGTCTGGCTTCTTCTTTTTACACTCAAAATTCACATTACAAAGCAAAACCCCCTAGAAGAAAAGGAAAGAGAGAAGCAGAAGATGTCAGCTGGCAGTGAGTGACCGGGCCTGTTCCTCCAAAAACACAAGAACAGATTAAAACACAAGCACATATTCATGACGGTCCCTCGAGTCGCGTGTTTGAGAGAGACGCCTCAGGCCTGGACGGCGTCCACGCTCAGCTCAGGATACAGCTCTTTAAGAAGCATCTCCAACAACATCTGAAGACAGAGAGAACACATCGGTATATTCATCATGTCCTCCGCTAGATGGCACTACAGTATCATCACTGAAACCCAGACACTACTAGAATATCGTGCAAAAGTTCATTTATTTCAGTAATTCAACTTAAAAGGTGAAACTAATATATTATATAGACTCATTACATGCAAAGTGAGATATTTCAAGCCTTTATTTGTTATAATTTTGATGATTATGGATTACAGATATGAAAACCTTTTCACAATATTCTAATTTTGACTTTGGGGTTTTCATAAGCTGTAATCCATAATCATCACAATAGAGGTGTAGATGCGCGACAGCAGGGTTAGTGTGTGTGTGCGACTCACGTAGAGGAGATGTCTGTTGGCTCGGGTCTCCTGAAGGGCGTTGAAGATCTTGATGATCCCGTATCTGGCGTTCTGTTGCCCAACCAGATTCTGCAGTGCGTCTGGACAACGAGAACAAGCGTTTCTGATTATATTCCAGTCTCAGTCGACCAATCAATGACTGGCTGCTGTAATAGCGCTCGCTGCAGGCTGTGTGTGTGTGTGTGTGTGTGTGAGTGAGTGAGAGAGTGTGTGTGTTTGTGTGAGAGTGTGTGTGTGTGTGTGTGTGTGTGTGTGTGTGTGTGTGAGAGAGTGTGAGAGAGAGAGAGAGAGTGTGTGAGTGAGAGAGAGTGTGTGTGTGTGTGTGTGTGTGTGTGTGTGAGTGAGTGTGTGTCAGTGAGAGAGAGTGTGTGAGTGAGAGAGAGTGTGTGTTTGTGCGCGTATGTGTGTGTTTGTGCGCGCGTGTGTGTGTTTGTGTGTGTGTGTGTGTGCGTGTGTGAGAGTGTTTGTGTGTGAGTGTGTGTGAGAGAGAGTGAGTGTGTGTGTGAGAGAGAGAGTGTGTGTGTGTGAGAGAGAGTGTGTGTGTGTGTGTATAATTCTAAAATAACACTGTTCAGTATTTTCCAGAAGCATCTAGAGGCGGAGTCATGTGTTGATGAAGTATTTCGCTGTCATCAATGATACATTTTGGCACTGAGTTTTGTGATAGAAACTAATAATCTCATGCACAGGAGCTCTGACTCCGCCAGCTCGTTATTACCGTGATCCTGACTAAACGTGAAATGTTTCCAGTGTGTGTTTTTGAAGCGGCTCCTGTTTTGCGCTCACCCGGGATGTTGTCTAGAAGCTTCTGTTGCGCTCTCTCCTTGGTCTCCTTGCGCTCGCTCTCCGAGCGGCTTCTGTGATGCGGCGCCAGCTTCCCGTTGGGCCAGAACGTGTCCCGGAATATATTAATGTAGTAGACCAGCATCTGCTCGCTGAAGATCCAGTGTACGGTGTCTCGGATCTGCCTGAGGACGGAGAGCGAGAACAACTGAGTGAGCAGATCCAGCATGTCACATGACCAGCGTCCAGCTCTGCTTACTTGTTTATGGTGCGTCCAAACGTGACCTGGACTAGTGCAATTAGTGTCTTCCTCACCCACTTAAACACTGCCGAGAGAAACACACACACGAGGATGTTACTCCATCTGATCCACATGCTTAGAAAAAAGGTTATTATAGAAATCTAGGGTTCTAGAGTCAACGTTAAAGACGATTTATGTCAAGGAGGTTCTATATAAGGAGAAATGTCTTAAATCATTGCGTGATACTTTCAAGCTTAACAGGTTAGTTCAGTTTTTATAGTGATAAAGTATGTTTGCGACCCGTTTAATTCATCAAATTTAATCAAAATAATAAATGAATTAAAGAAAAAAAATCCAGCTTTTAATGTTGTTTATGTGTCTATGTGGTGTTTTTAATACGCTTAAACCGTGTGTAAGTTCATAAGTCGACAGCATTGCTGAGTGTTTTCTGCTTAAAACTGCAGTGAACCAAAGACAGTCTCAAAAACACGGTTTGAAATCGCTGGTGTTTCTGACGTCACAAACGACCTTGTAACCAATCAGATCAACGTGTGATCGTCAACCAGTGGATCTCTGAGCTGAGTGAGTGAGTGGAGGCGGGGCTCATCTGCATATTCATAGAACCACGCATAGAGAGCCTAAGCCCCTCCCCTTCCGGTCGACCACCATGGGACCTTATTTCGGAAAAATATTGTATGGTAGTCAATCGCGAGAGACAACAAATATTTTGATCTCGTTTGAATTGTGCCCTGAATTACACATATGATGTTTGTCAATTTAAAAGATACATTTTAAAGTCAAGAAAGTCGCAGTTTGATGTAAAACTGTTGAGGTGTAAGACTGTGAAAATACGTAATTACAAAGACTACAAACCCCAAAGGCGCACATTTTCTCTCAATGAATGAAGCTAACTTTACTGATGCTAACTTTACTGATGCTAACTTTACTGAAGCTAACTTTACTGATGCTAACTTTACTGATGCTAACTTTACTGAAGCTAACTTTACTGATGCTAACTTTACTGAAGCTAACTTTACTGATGCTAACTTTACTGATGCTAACTTTACTGAAGCTAACTTTACTGAAGCTAACTTTACTGAAGCTAACTTTACTGAAGCTAACTTTACTGAAGCTAACTTTACTGAAGCGCTAACTTTACTGAAGCTAACTTTACTGAAGCTAACTTTACTGAAGCGCTAACTTTACTGAAGCTAACTTTACTGAAGCTAACCTTACTGAAGCTAACCTTACTAAAGCTAACTTTACTGAAGCTAACCTTACTGAAGCTAACTTTACTGAAGCTAACTTTACTGAAGCTAACTTTACTGATGCTAACTTTACTGATGCTAACTTTACTGATGCTAACTTTACTGAAGCTAACTTTACTGAAGCTAACTTTACTGATGCTAACTTTACTGATTACTGAACTTTACTGAAGCTAACCTTACTGATGCTAACTTTACTGAAGCTAACTTTACTGAAGCTAACTTTACTGAAGCTAACTTTACTGAAGCGCTAACTTTACTGAAGCTAACTTTACTGAAGCTAACTTTACTGAAGCTAACCTTACTGATGCTAACTTTACTGAAGCTAACTTTACTGAAGCTAACTTTACCGAGGCTAACCTTACTGAAGCTAACTTTACTGATGCTAACTTTACTGATGCTAACTTTACTGAAGCTAACTTTACTGAGGCTAACCTTACTGATGCTAACTTTACTGAAGCTAGCTTTACTGATTACTGAACTTTACTGAAGCTAACCTTACTGAAGCTAACTTTACTGAGGCTAACCTTACTGATGCTAACTTTACTGAAGCTAACTTTACTGATTACTGAACTTTACTGAAGCTAACTTTCCTGATGCTAACTTTACTGAAGCTAACTTTACTGAAGCTAACTTTACTGATGCTAACTTTACTGATTACTGAACTTTACTTTACTCCCATGAGCTGGAAGCGGAGGGGAGGGACTTAAGCTCTCTAATTTTAGCAACATTTCTAATTTTCATTTTTCAACTAATATTCATATTTTATTTTATTTCTGCTTTATTTAAATGAACAGAAATGTTTTTAATAGTTTTAGTCCTGCTCTGCGAAGCATTAGCCGTTAGTCCGTCACACGGTCCTGCGGTCAGAGAGGTGTTGAGTTTCACAGCCACAGACGCGAGAGCTCAACGTTTCATCACTGCGGGTGACGTGTTTTGTGTGTGTGTGTGTGTGTGTGTGTGTGTGCTTCTACCAAACGGCAACCTTTCGGTCTCTCCGGCAACCTTTCGGTCTCTCTTGATTCAACACTGAAGAGACTTAAACTGCAGTTCCTCCACTGGCCACTAGAGACAGAAGAGGCTCAATCCCATAAACCCCCATGTTAAAATGCCCAACTTTACAGCAGAAAAAACATGTTTACAGTCTGGTGCAAAAAGTGGTTTTGGTCTATATCGCTAATTTTGCCCTTCATGACGACTGTGAGAGGTGAATGTTTTTATAACTCATCCGTTTAAATTATAATAAGCCTTAAAGTTGTGCATAATTAAGGGCGTGGCCACTTGAGTGACAGGTGGATTCCCGCTGATGTCACTACTAGCCGTTTGTCTGTTAGCGTCACGTCACCTCAGCTAATCCGCCTCGCTGCACATTTTCGTTTATCCGGGAGTGACGCGGCCAAGATGGCGACGGCCGGCTCCGCCCACTCTGGGCTTCAAAAACACTCTTCAGAAACACTACAGGTGACGTCACGCACACTACGAACATGTTTCCTACATGTTCGTTGGTTGTTTGGTTTGTACTCACTGCCCCTGAGCTCAAAGATCTCCCCGATCAGCATGAAACACGGCTCCGCCAGCGCGTCCTTCCTCCCGTCAGTCTCGTCACCGTAATCTGAGAGATCACTGTCATCCTCGGCCTCGTCCTGACACACACACACACACTCTCATTACATCTGATCTGAAAATCTGGAGCATATAAACTAAAATGGCCAATGAAAATAAACTAATGGCCAATGAAATTAAAAATAATATTTAAAAAAATATATTGGGGGAAAACAGGTTTATTTTTCTTCACTTTCAGGAACAAATTTATCAGACAATAATATTGTAAATGTATGTTGTTTTAAAGATTTTTAATACATATTTTTACAAGAATTATTTCTGAGAACTGAAATAAAGTTCTGTGTGAGTGTGAGTAAGTGTGAGTGTCTGTGTGTCTGTGTTTGTGTGCGTGAGAGTGTGTGTGTGTGTGTGTGTGTGTGTGTGTGTGTGTGTGTGTGTGTGTGTGAGAGTGAGTGAGTGAGTGCTCTTGTTTTCATGACAACTGCGGACATTTTTATGATAACACACCTTCAATATGAGGACACTCGGAAAAATGAGGACATTTCCTGAGTCCTCATATTTCAAATGGCTTTAAAAACATACTAAGCAGTGTTTCATTAAAAATGTAAAAATGCAGAATGTCTCCTGTGATGGGTAGGGTTAGGGATAGGGATGTCCCGATCCGATCACGCGATCGGAAATCGGGCCCGATCACGTGGTTTCAGACTCGATCGGAATCGGACGTTACCTCCCGATCAGGACTCGGATATATGTAAATTAGGGGTGTAACGGTACATGTATTCGTAATTATTGAACCGTTTCGGTACGAGGCTTCCGGTTCGGTACGCATACAAACCGAACGATTCCTAGGACCATTTTTCCTGCAGACAAAATCCACGCTGGCGCGACCACCACAACGGTGCGCAACATCAAATGGCAAACGTAATGAAAGCGGAACGAAACTGCGCTACTCATTATATTGTGCTTAACGGACCGTTTATCAGTTCGGACCAGCAACATCTGTGCAGCGCGAGATCAAGCGACACTGTGCTGAGAGATCCAGTGAAGAAGAAAACATTTGAATTCGCCACAGATCAAACAGCGCTGACGTGGAAACCAGTAGAAACATTGTGCCGTGAATGAACATGGATTTAATGTTGCACTTCAAAACTCAAATATTATATAAATATATATTTAAATGTTATTTTTAATGTGATTACCAAAACATTATTTGTTCATCCTTCAAAGATTACCCCCATTTATAAACCTGAAAGTTTCAAGATGTAGGAAAACTCAAACTTATTGAAAAATAGTTTTTCTTTCAACAAATAGGAAATTTCTCTGACATTTCTTTCTTTTTGCTGTATCGAACCGAACCGCAAATTTTGTGAACCGTTACACCCCTAATGTATGTGTGTGTGTATATATATATATATATTCTCATAATTTTTTTATACACTTTTAAAACATTTTTATTTTTTGTTTACATGCCTGCCGGGTATTTTAAGTTGAGGTGCTATTTGTTTTTATATTAGACTTTTTCTATATTTTCTGTTGCACTAAAGTCCAAAAGTTAAGATTTTATGTTATTTATTATTGTTCAAGCTACCTCACAGAAGTGCTCTGTTTGTTAACATAGTTGTTGATTGTTAAAATAAGGTTAATTAAATAAAAAATAAGGAACATCCTGGATCTGTTTTTTCTCTCTTCTTTATTCTTTTTTGATGTATTATATAAGTATCGGACCAGGACTCGGTATCGGTAGATACTCAAAATCAAGTGACTCGGACTCGAGGGCAAAAAAACCTGATCGGGACATCCCTAGTTAGGGATAGGGTTAGTGTAAGGGGATAGAATATACAGTTTGTCCAGTATAAAAACCATTACGCCTATGGAATGTCCTCACAAATCACAAAAACACAGCTGTGTGTGTGTTTGTGTGTGTGTGTGTTTGTATGTGAGTGAAAGTGAATGAGTGTGAGTGTGAGTGTGTGTGAGTGAAAGTGAATGAGTGTGAGTGTGAGTGAGTGAGTGAAAGTGAATGTGTGTGTGTGTGTGTGTGTGTGGTGTGTGTGTGTGTGTGTGTGTGTGTACCTCCTGGTGTGAGAAGAAGTCTCCCGGCAGTTTCTCCAGGAAGGATGCGAGAGAGAAGGAGGATTTCTTCTGGATGTCGATGACCTTCAAGTATTCAGGAGATGGACTGAGAAACGCGTACAACGCCTCGCTCTGACACATGCGCTCGTCCGTCAACACTTTCTACAGAGGAAACACACACACACACACACACAAAATCACATGAGGCCAGAAACACACACACACATACTGCAAGAACACAGTCCTGTTGTCAACATGAGGGTTTAAAATGTGACGGAGCCGATGTCTATTTTTTTTAAAGGCACTAAATCTAAAATACACTAGAATGTTTGCTTTTCTCTGAGAAGTTGGTTCACAGAGACTCACAGTTGCATGCTGGGAAATGGAGTGAATGAAATGAAATGCATTAAAGGAAGGACTTTTGGGCTTGAAAGAGCTCTGATAAAGTGTTTGACAGACAGAAACGTGTACAATTCGCTTTGAGGATGTGGAAAGAAGAGATGATGCTCTTAAAGGGTTAAATATTAGCCATAATCTATCATCATCTCATTAAGTTAGAGCTAGATGATGATCGATGTCTTAAAATAAGCAGAAATAATTAAATATTCAATATCGGCTGATGCAATAAATGGACAAAAGAGCCAATCAATATCAGATATGTGCCGATATATTGTGACCCAAAAGGTCATTTTGATATTTTTGCGGGGCTTAAAGAATAACATCAGGATGTGGTTTAGATGGCCAAAATTAAATGAACAAATAAATTATAATTTCAATTAAAATAAATAACTTAATGTTGGCATTAGTAGAGTTTGGCATAGTATTTTATTTATTATTAAGCAGTGAAGCTATTTTATTAATATATAAACAAATGTTATTATTGTTATTATTAAATGTTATTAATATTTGCTGAAAACTATAAGAAATCATTAAGGTCATTGTGCGTTTAAAAATATCATGTTTTGGCCTTTTTTAGTGAAAAGGCACATTTTGTTCAGGTCAAAATTAAGAAAACGTTCATATATTCATGAAATTCTTCAGATTTTGCACTTGGCAAAATATATTTGAAAATATTTAGGGAAATAAGTCTCAGACGCATGAGTAATTTAAAAGAAAATTGACAAACAAATATATTTACAGAACAGTCATATGTGCTTTAAATTGAAATTAAAATGAATAAATGTTGGCATTAGTAGAGTTTGGCATAATATTTTATTTATTTATTTATTTATATTTACATGAAAAAAGACTTCCGATGGACATCAAAATCAGACCGTTGCACAAAGCACTTCAGACTCTGACTATCTTAAGTAGGACTACACTGCAATGCATTCTGGGTAAAATAAGACGCTTTTCAAAACAAAAAACATGGCGGATCGAGTAAGCGCATTCATCCGCTCAGTGCAGTTTACCCCAGCGGGAGATATGTGTGTGTTGGAGGAGTTTAACAGTTACAAGGACATTTAGCGGAGAATGTAGTAACAAGAAGAAATGTTTAATTTGGACAAAGATTGCTACGACATTAACAACGTTAATCCGACCGTTGAGCAGAGCGTTAAAGACGTACAGAAAAGATACAAAAACATGGTTACAAGATGCCAAAAAAGAAATATTTAAGAGGAAATATCCAAAAACGCGAGGAGGACCCCAAGAGAAGCTTAAAGACACTGAAATGGTGATGAATATATACTGTACAGTCGCCGATGTTTGCTTTCGGCTGTTTGTAGTGTAACTGATTGTTGCTGCTGGTTGCCAAGGTAACAGAGTCTGAGACCTGAGTTAGCCTAAGGCGTCTAATGTTTTTGGTCTAAATTAAAGTCCGTGTTTATTTTTGTGAAACAGTCTAACTCGCTCATAGATTAGTCTATGAGCACATTTTAGACTTGTCTAACACTATAGACCGGTCTAAAATAGCTCTGTGAAACTGGCCCCGGATCAGGAAAAACTACAGACCTTTATTTCATGCCAGCACTCTTCAGTCTGGGTGCAGTGAGACGCTCACCTGTAAAAACGTGTTGAGTTGATTTTTGGATTTGTCGAGGAACTTTTGGTCGATGGATTTGAAGGGCAGTTTGCTGAGCGAGGGCAGCTGGACCTTCTTGAGCGACGGGAAGCACTGCGAAAGAAAGAAAGCGTCGGCCTGTGGTTTGTGTTCGGTCACGCATAATCTCCATCAGGACTGATACTGTGCACAACAACACGATGAGTCACAGCGTTGCCACGGCAACAGGGCCACCAGGATGTGACATCATCAGGCGTACCTCCGTCAACTTCCTGTGCAGAGCCTGAAACTCGCTGATCCTCCTGGTGACGCTCCAGCGGTTGTTCTTGCAGTCGTCGTCTTCAGAAAGACTCACGGATACGCAGTAACACGCCGTCTGCTCTCCGTTCTCCTCTGAGGCCTGACACACACACACACACACAGACACACACACACACTGCTGTTCAACAATACAACTGGATGGATGGATGGATGGATGGATGGATGAGTGGATGGAGGGATGAGTTGATGGATTTGGATGGATGAGTGGATGGATGGATGAATGGATGGATGGATGAGTGGATGGATGGATGAGTGGATGGATGGATGAGTGGATGGATGAGTGGATGGATGGATGAGTGGATGGATGGATGAGTGGATGGATGGATGAGTGGATGGATGGATGAGTGGATGGATGAGTGGATGGATGAGTGAATGGATGGATAAATGCATGGATGAGTGGATGGATGGATGAGTGGATGGATGAGTGGATGGATGAGTGGATGGATGGATGAGTGGATGCATGGATGAGTGGATGGATGAGTGGATGGATGGATGAGTGGATGGATGGATGAGTGGATGGATTTGGATGGATGAGTGAATGGATGGATAAATGCATGGATGAGTGGATGGATGAGTGGATGGATGGATGAGTGGATGGATGGATGAGTGGATGGATGGATGAGTGGATGGATGGATGAGTGGATGGATGGATGGATGGATGAGTGGATGGATGAATGGATGGATGAGTGGATGGTTGGATAAATGGATGGATTAGTGGATGGATGAGTGGATGGATGGATGAGTGGATGGATGAGTGGATGGATGGATGGATGAGTGGATAAATGGATGGATTAGTGGATGGATGAGTGGATGGATGGATGGATGGATGAGTGGATGGATGAATGGATGGATGAGTGGATGGATGAGTGGATGGATGGATTAGTGGATGGATGAGTGGATGGATGGATGAGTGGATGGATGAGTGGATGGATGGATGGATGAGTGGATGGATGAGTGGATGGATGAGTGGATGGATGAATGGATGGATGAGTGGATGGTTGGATAAATGGATGGATTAGTGGATGGATGAGTGGATGGATGGATGAGTGGATGGATGAGTGGATGGATGGATGAGTGGATAAATGGATGGATTAGTGGATGGATGAGTGGATGGATGGATGAGTGGATGGATGAGTGGATGGATGGATGGATGGATGAGTGGATGGATGAGTGGATGGATGGATGGATGGATGAGTGGATGGATGAATGGATGGATGAGTGGATGGTTGGATAAATGGATGGATTAGTGGATGGATGAGTGGATGGATGGATGAGTGGATGGATGAGTGGATGGATGGATGGATGGATGGATGAGTGGATGGATGAATGGATGGATGAGTGGATGGATGGATGGATGAGTGGATGGATAAAAAGGATGGATTAATGGATGGATGAGTGGATGGATGAGTGGATGGATGAGTGGATGATGGATGAGTGGATGGATGGATGAGTGGATGGATGGATTAGTGGATGGTTGGATAAATGGATGGATGAATGGATGGATGAGTGGATGATGGATGAGTGGATGGATTAGTGGATGGATGGATGGATGGATTAGTGGATGGATGGATGGATGAATAAATGGATGGATGAGTGGATGGATGGATGGATGAGTGGGTGGATGGATAAATGGATGGATGAATAAATGGATGGATGAGTGGATGGATGGATGGATGAGTGGGTGGATGGATAAATGGATGGATGAATAAATGGATGGATGAGTGGATGGATGGATGGATGGATGAGTGGGTGGATGGATAAATGGATGGATGAATAAATGGATGGATGAGTGGATGGATGGATGGATGATGATAGAGGAATGGATGGATGGATGAGTGGGTGGATGGATAAATGGATGGATGAATAAATGGATGGATGAGTGGATGGATAAATGGATGAGTGGATGGATGGATAAATGGATGAGTGGATGGATGGATAAATGGATGAGTGGATGGATGGATAAATGGATGAGTGGATGGATGGATAAATGGATGAGTGGATGGATGGATAAATGGATGAGTGGATGGATGGATGAGTGGATGGATGGATAAATGGATGAGTGGATGGATGGATGAGTGGATGGATGGATAAATGGATGAGTGGATGGATAAATGGATGAGTGGATGGATGGATAAATGGATGAGTGGATGGATGGATGAGTGGATGGATGGATAAATGGATGAGTGGATGGATGGATAAATGGATGAGTGGATGGATGGATAAATGGATGAGTGGATGGATGGATAAATGGATGAGTGGATGGATGGATGAGTGGATGGATAAATGGATTAGTGGATGGATGGATCAGTGGATGGATGGATAAATGGATGAGTGGATGGAATTTTTAAAAATAAGCATTTATGCATTTATACATACAGGTATGTATGTATGTATTTATGTATATACATATTTACATACACACACACACATACATATACACTATATATTTTTTGATGCAATATTATAAATATACTGTATATAAATGCTAAAAGTACATTTTAAAAGTACATTTTATATAATTTAAAAAATACGCATATAGATAATTTTTCAAAATAAGCATTGATTATATATACTGTATCTATATATATATATACATGCTTATTTTTGAAATTATTTATATTTTACTTTAAATGTAAGCATTTATATACAGTATATTTATAATATTGCATCTTTACCATTGCAACCACTTCTTTTAACATGATTATGACTAGGGATGCTCATTTCAGTTAATTTTCCTGACCGACAACCGCCACTCGTTATCCGAGTATTAACCGTTAACTGATAAGATTATAGTAGTGTTGTCAAAAAACTCGGTACTTCGGTACCAAGTCGGTACTAAAAAAATTAAACGGTTACGGTCCCAGCTTTTCTAGGTACCGAGTACCGGGTTAATCCGGTTCTTGATGCGCTGTCGGAAAGATGCAGAGGTGCGTACTCTTCATAAAAACACTCTGAGACACGGCGACCGGCGCTGCTAATGCGGTGGCTCTGAATCCACTTGTTGACAAGAAAGGAGGAAAGAGCCACATATGGAAATATTTTGAATTAGGCTAATGTCACGTTGCCATAAAGGGCCGTTCACACGTTTATATAGCGCGTTTTTTTTGCGCGTGCAAATTTCAAATGTAGGCGCGCGGCAAGCGCTCATAATAGAAGAGACGTGCGAGCTCGTCTTTCCAGGCTCGCCGCTGTTCATGGTTGCATAGCGGAGACACGGGAGAGCAAGCGCTTGTGGAAAGGAGAAAGCGGTGCGATCCGCTCTCCATGATGACGAGGAAGTATCAGAATTAACTGATTTCTAGCCCTTGCATTAGAAATCAGCTACAGGGTTCTCAAGCTTTGAAGACAGGCAAGAGTGACATTTTTGGATTAAATAAAAGTACAGTTAAGTCAAATAAAACATGTTTTATCTCCTGTATAGTTTGGTAACACTACAATAAGACACCATTCATTAATATTACTTAATGCAACATCAACACATTGAGTGAACAATATATTTTTACAACATTAGTTAATGTTTTTGAATGTTATTTAATACAAACACTTGATTGTTCATGTTTGTTCACTTCATTCATTGTTCATTAAATAATGTTAACAGATAAAACTTTTGATTTAAAAAATATATTAGTACATTTCTAAGTTAACCCCATGGAGAATAATTGCTACACTATATAACTGTTGTTTATTGTTAGGTAATTTTATCTAATGTTATCTAACAAATAGAATCTTATTGTAAATTGTTTTTAATACTACAGTTTCCATCTTTGTAACCGTGATATACACTTTAATATGTGTAAATTTAATCTAAATTAAGCTTTGGTACCGAAATTGGTACCGAGAACCGTGGATTTTCACTGGTATTGGTACCGAATACTGATATTTTGGTACCGTGACAACACTAGATTATAGTAGCCTATTGAATTAAATAAAAGTAAAATTGACGAGTGTCTGTGACCCGTTAAAAATACAAACCATTTTTTTTCACAGGTTTATTTTAACGTGCAAACAGCAGAACAGATCAACAACAGAACCCGGATTCACATCAAATGTTCACGCACTTGACAGTGACAACAGCGAAAAACAGAATAAAATAATATAAATAAAAAAACATAAAATAAGCCCACACTAAATATTTTTTTTTACTTAAAATAATTAACAAATTAAGATGACAAAAAGAAATCGCTGAATCCGTTTGAAGCTTTAAAAAAATCGCAAATTTTTTTTCCTCCAGACTTAGTTTTTTTGTCAAATAAAAATAGCAGGCTTTCCTCAGTCCACACAGTCTAGCTCTTATTTAAAAAAAGTAACATGTAGGCTATACATGATGTGGGGTTAGTCTGGAGCGCAGCCGGTTGAGTTCGACCCGCGACAGAAAACACATGATCCGATGGCACAGATGTCCCGGGAACACAGAGATAACGTCTCGCTAGAGTGGCCAGCTTGTTTGTTTCGCAAGTGATATTGCATTGGACTTGTAACTGCTGCTGTATTTTAATACCGTGTAGCAGATTTTGCAAGTAACTTCGTCTCACACAGCACTTCTTTTCGCTCGCTTCAGTTTGCTTGCTCAGTGAAATATGTCTGTAGGCGTGTTTGGTTGCGCGTGTCGCCGCGCCCCGTGAGTTACAAATATAGGCGATATGGTATTTTTTTTTTAGTATTTTTTTTTAAACCATGCAGCAAAAAAAAAAAAAAAACCTACCCAAAAAAACAAACATTTTAACTGTTAAACCGTTTAACTGATGGTATTAATCGGTCAAATTTTTTACTTTCGGTTAACGGTTAAACGGTCAATATGAGCATCCCTAATTATGACTCTGATTGCCACTGCGTAGAGAATTTCACTCAAATACCAAATATTTGAAAACTCGACGTCTACATGTATTGGTTTGGCACACATTTGAAAAAAAAAATGTTTGGGGATAAAGCATTTCATTTGGTCAGACTGAACCTCCTGAAACGCTTGGACACACTGCTGGATCTGATTCTGGATGAACAGTAAACGCTGAAACCACAGGCAGAGACGGTGTCCTTTACAGCCGATGACAGACAGATCACCAGGTTTACCAGCTGAACGTGGACATGACTGACATGTGAAAACTTTACATAGACGAGGTTAATAAGTGTTTCTGTCACAGTAATCTTACATATACTGAGGCGTTCATCAGTCTAGTGTCATTACGGTTTCAGTCCGTGGTTTTCAAAGGAAGTTCACACCCATATTTCTGCCGGCTCAGCCGTTTATCTGCAGACCGCAGCGACTGGGTTGAGGTTGTTTTTTACTACTGATAATTTAAAAATACAAATGTAAGTAGTGCTTATTACTATTTTGTCAGCCAGTGAAATGCTGGTACTTTTGAGACCTATATATACACATTAGTAAATTAATACATATATATACACACACACCGGTATATATATATATATATATATGCAAGTATTTATATATATGGATGTACATATATATATATTTATACAGGTGAAACTCGTAAAATCTGAATATCGTGCAAAAGTTCATTTATTTCAGTAATTCAACTTAAAAGGTGAAACTAATATATTATATAGACTCATTACATGCAAAGTGAGATATTTCAAGCCTTTATTTGTTATAATTGTGATGAAATATCTCACTTTGCATGTAATGAGTCTATATAATATATTAGTTTCACATTTTAAGCTGAATTACTGAAATAAATTAACTTTTGCATGATATTCTGATTTTACGAGTTTCACCTGTTTATGCATGTGTATGTATTAACATAGTGTGTGTATAAACTTACTAATGTGTGTAGATAGGTTTATACACACACACACACACACAAACACACATATATATATATAAGCAAAGGTTTGTTTCAAAGGATTGGAAACAATATTATTTTTAATGTTTTGCAGGAAGTATTTTATCCTCATCAAGCACATATTCATGTATATATATTTATAGTGTGTGTATTAATTTACTGATGTGTATAGTTATATATATATATATACACGTGTGTACATTTATATCAAATAAATGCTGCCTTGATGAGCAGAAGACACTTCTTCCAAACTTTTGACTTTTGATTTATTTTCTTCTTTGCTTCTGTAATGTAACTGAATGTGCTGATGTGGATCTGTTGATGTGGGCTGTGTTTCTGACCTCTGCGCTGCTGACGACGGCTCTCCACACGCCCAGGTTCTCACACCAGCAGTCGGTGCGCGAGATGTGCAGCGTGAGGTCGCTGTGCTCCTTCTCCATGGTGCAGATCTCCTCCTTCAGCAGAGACACGATCTGCAGGAGAGGCATTCTCATGAGTTTCAGCTTCAAGTCAAGTCTCCTTCATTTATACAGCGCTGTTAACGATATAGACTGTTTCACAGCAGCTTTACAGTGACAACAGGAGATTACAGTAACAGAGAGTGTTTAGGCTTTACAGCAGCTCTAGAATAAAGTTATTGTCCAGATAAAGTTAGTTTAGATTGATTCACCTCCGTTGAAAAGATCATTAGTTATTAACTTAGGGGAACTTACACGACGACACGAAAAAGAAAAAAAACCTCTGTGTAAACTTCAAAAACGCGAGTATGTGAAAACGCTGACGGCGTGCGCATGCGTATCACGCGTTTAGTCTATAGATATGCGTGTTTGAATATATATGTGCGCAGGCGTGTCTTTCTCTACAAGTTGAACTCAACAAATGACCTGTCTGGCCTTAAAAATTCATAAAGCAGAATAATGCAGGAGCAGACGACTGACCCTGAGATCACGTGACAGAGAAATCATCTAATGCATTAAATCAAACCGCAACACACACACACACCGGCTGAATAAACACCAGGAGTCGATACCAGGGACAAAATACGGAAACTAAAGTTAACATGAACCAAGAACGAACAACACTTCTACAGCATTTATTAATCTTTATTACCATTTACTTATACGTTATTAAAATCAACGGTTGTATTTGTTAACATTAGTTAATGCTCTGTGAACTAACATGAACTAACAATGAACAGCTGTATTTTTATTAACTAACATTAACAAAGATTAACAAATACTGTAACAGATGTATTGCTCATGGTTAGTTCATGTTAGTTAAAGGGGTCATATAATGCCATTTTTTAACAAGCTAATATGATTCTTTAGGGTCTAAATTAAAAGTTTGTAATATACTTTAATTAAAAATTCTCATTAGTATTGTAAGAAAACACTTATTTTACCTGGTCAAAAACAGCTCTGTTTTCAGCACGCCGTTTCAGTGCATATGCCTTTAAATGATAATGAGCTTTGCTGACTCCGCCCCTCTGTTCTGTGCGTACACCGTTTGAACACAATAACCATAACGAGTTGTTCAGTATAAACGTGGGATTATGAATTATATTGAGAACGTCATACATAGAAAGCATGCCGTAATGTACCCTGAGTGTAAACCTTAGACGCATTCATTGTGAAGCGTGCAGCTAGCGATTTACAAAGATTAATATAAATATTAATATAACGTTTAATAAAACGTTACACTCACTTCAGTTCTTCTGGAGGTTCAGCAGGAACACGAATATCTGGTACCGATCCTTTTTCATGAGCAGCTTCTTAGCAAAACCAGCTTTATACTGATCCTCGTTTATAAAGCAGTCTGGTGTGTGAAATGATTCGCGCAAACATGAGAGCATTGACGTTGCTCGTGGGGAATATTCCCTTCGAAAACAAACTCAGCCACTGCGTCTTCAGCGGTTCGGATTTAGGAACATTAAAATGACTGTGTTCGTTATTACACCCAAGAACAGAACACCACAAACGCTTAGAGCCGTTCTGCTCATAGACAGAGCTCCAGCATATCAACAGTGACCGCGCCGGTCCGCGAGGACTATGATTGACAGCTCGCTCACGAGTGAGGGCGGGTCTGTGTTGAAACGCTGCTGTCAATCAACAATCGTGGGAGGGGCTTCCGACTGTGTGACGTCACAAAATCAAACGGCTCAATTTGAGGCAGGGGAAAACATATAAGGAGATTAAAACAAAAACACTGGATGGATTTTGTTCATTATATGATGGTTGTGTACAGGCACTGCCAACACACATTTCAGTACAATCAACTTGTAAAAGTGCATGTACCATTATATGACCCCTTTAATACATTAATTAATGCGAACTAATGAACCTTATTGTAGAGTGTTACCCAAAATACATAAATACTGCTTGAAGTATTTCTTTATTTATTTTAGTGCAAAATAAAACTCCCAAAATAAATACAAAAAGTAGGATTGAAAACAGGTCACTGAGGCGTTCATCAGTCTAGTGTCATTACGGTTTCAGTCCGTGGTTTTCAAAGGAAGTTCACACACATATTTCTGCCGGCTCAGCCGTTTATCTGCAGACCGCAGCGACTGGGTTGAGTCATCACTACCGATAATGTAAGATTTTATTTTATTTTTGCATTTCATCTTGATTTTGCTTGTGAAATTCTGGTACTTTAGACAAGCTACAGGTTCTGCTCTTTTCCTGCTACCTTGTTTTAAAACATGAATAATCAATTGGGAAAATACAGAAAATATCATGTTAAATCAAATTAACATACAATATTAAAATAAATAAAATATATAATGTTAAAATATTATTCTGTATAACATAACTCATTTATTTAAGGTACTTTATAGCTCAAAATTAGGATGAGATATGAAAAATAAATAGGAAACAAATGGCCTATCAAACATTAAGAAGAATAAACTTCACACTGTCTACACTGCCGTTAAGTAGTTTAAGAAATTAATACTTTTATTCAGCTAAGATAAATTAAATTCAACAAAAGTGACAGTAAAAACATTTGTTACAAATGATTTCCGTTTCAAATAAATGCTGTTCTGTTGAACTTTTTATTCATCAAAGAATCCTGAAAAATACAAATATACCACGGTTTATACAAAACTATGAACCGTTTTGAACACTGATAATAATCATAACTGTTTCTTGAGCATCAAATCATATTCGTGTGATTTCTGAAGGATCATGTGACACTGAAGACTGGAGTAATGATGCTGAAAATACAGCTTTGATCACAGGAATAAATTACACTTTACTGTATATTCACATAGAAAACTGATGATTTACACTGTAATAATATTTCACTATTTTTATTGTATTTTTGATCAAATAAATGCCATCTTGGTGACTCTTTCTCAAACATTATACTGACCACAAACTGTGGAACTGTATGTCTTTAAATAAATAAAAAATCTCATTCATAATAAACATAAAGAAACATATATTAAGGCTGCACAATTAAACATGTAGATTACCGCTCTCCACTTGATCACATGGATGCATTGGCCAATCACAGACGTAATTATTTAATGTTCTTTGTACTGTATTGATCTGTCCACCTAAAACACATTTTGGACGAAAATATC